>SRQA01001073.1:0-12980 GCA_018360365.1 Claviceps citrina
CTCCTGACCGCTGTGCTAAAGCAAGAAAAGAAAAGAAAAGAAAAGAAAAAAGGGGATCAAGAACGAAAAGAACGAAAAAAAAGTAAGAAAAGAAACAAGCACACGCGAGCTCAAACACATCCCGTCAGCACCAGATAAAGGGGTCAGGACATGAGTGTGGATAGGTCAATTCAACGGAGGTTGCGTTGGCTGTGCTTTTTTTTTTTTTTTTTCTTCTTTCGCATCGGGGAACACGTTCCGCTGGGGGATGGATGGAAATGGAAAGGGGGTTAGGCGAGACCGGGATGGATGCCTGTCGTGCCCGGATTGATTTGCCGGGTTCCGCGTGTGACGTTGGACCTGCCTGCCTACTGGGTAGACTGTAGTGTCCGCTGTCTGGGCACGCAAGGCGTAGCTGGTCCGTCTAACGACCTGGAGTATCGCCGTCCCAGCCACTCGACAGCCCAGGGACGACTCCCGCGGCGGCTGTGTCTCCGGATACATAGTCCGGGTAGGGGAACAGGGGAACAGGGGAGCAGGGGAGCAGGGGAATAGGGGCACAGGAGACGAGGGGAAAAGGCACACAGGGGGAAGTCACAAGGGGGAAAAGAGAAGAAAAGTGTCGGAATAATCCCTTACATCACGGGTCAAGATTATTCCGTGCCGCCCGCGCCAAGCTGACGGGCCACGCCGCGGCCCGCTGGCAACGCCGTAAGCGAGCACGTGACCAATCACATGACCCCCTGCGCACAACCTTCGCAGCCCACAACCCCCCCCTATAAAGGGGGATCGCGGGCTGCCTCACTAGATAGAAGACAACTAACCTTTGACTATTGAACCTAACCCGTGCCTTATATGTACACACCCTTTTGCCTGCGATTACGCGTAACCTATAGGTATCTTTGACCTGTGCCTATCCAACACTGATCAGTGGTCTAGTTGATTAGCCGCGTAGTGATTCACGCAGGTTATAAAGAGACTATAGATTTGCAAAGATTAACACAGAAGAGGCAGAGCATCTACTATAGTAAGTGTTCTGTGCTAAGGAGGAAAGCAGTGTCCCTTTAGATGCAGCTTGGCCTTAACGATCAGAAAACAAGTCCTTGATTTACTGATCGAATCTTGTGATTGGGCTTAATCCCCTGGATTATTACAATCCGCTGCGATCAAGCTGGAAGATCCCTTGTTAGCTACAAGGACCTCAAGAAGATCCCTCTGCAAGCCCTGTTTTCCTTGGCTTCAGACCTCACGATCACAAAAACCCCCTCTGCAAGCCCGGCTTCCCTTGGCTTCAGACCTCTCACGACCCCGATCACATCGAAGACCCTCTGCAAAGCCCTGTTTCCCTAGGCTTCAGACCTTCCGACCTTGATCACAACCCCCTCTGCAAGCCCGGCTTCCCTAGGCTTCAGACCCTCTGACCCTCCGACCCCGATCTTATAATTCGATCACAACCCCGACCGATACAATAAGACACCCCCTCCCCGGCCGATGAAATACCTTCAAAGATGGAAGAAGACCCTCCCTGTCTCCCTCGCTGCATGGCAAGGTTCAAGTGGATAATCCCCCAAAATTGGCATGAATACACCCGTGAAGAATGCAATGGTTAGGAGCCTTTTAACCCTTTAAAAGCCTCACAATCAGAGCTTTGTGGGAAGATTGCCCGATTTATCTAGGGATTTATTCCAGACGAAGAAGATGACGACGAGTCCCTTGGCGCAGAGATCCTTTGGGAAAGCTTCGTAATGTGCTTCAAACTCTGGACTGAAGATGACTTTGAGAGAGTCCCTAGCTCTCTTCTCCTAAGCTTTAGATCCCGCCTTATAAAGGAAGGCATCTACATGAGGCTTGACGGCACAAGCCTCCCTCAGAGGCTTGTAGGCATTATCCAAGCCAGCAGGATGCCCCGAAGACCCCCTCACGAAGACCCTCACGAAGAAGAACCTCAAAGACCCTCTTACGAAGAGCCTCAAAGACCCCCCCAGGAAAAGCCCTCTTTGCCCTTGTCAAAAGCCGAAGATCCGCCAGAGGAAGCAGCACCTTCTTCCTCCCTTCAGCAGCAATCCCTTCAGCAGCAAAGATGCCCTATTTTCCCCTCTTCAAAGGAGTCAGACCTCTCTTCCTCTCTTGCACGTCACGAAAAACCCTCTCTTGCCACCCTTCAGCAAAGACCTTCTTCCCTGCCTGCAGAAGACCCTCTTGCCCCTCACGAAAACCCCTCAAAAGCCTCTCTTGCCCGTCACGAAGAGCCCTCGAAAGCCCTCAGATTTGAAGAGCCAAAGGAGACCTCTTTTTGTCATGAAAAGCTCTCTTTTGCCCCACTTTCAATAACGTCAGGACCCTCGAACCCTTCAAAGGATGAAAATCCCCCTCTTCAGCTAGAAAGACCTCTTTTCCAACCGTCAAAAGCCGAAGACTCGCCAGAGGAATCACTCTTTTCCTCTCTTCAGCAACAGAGATTACCTCCTTCCGAGTCAGACCCTTCTTCCCCTTTTGCCTGTCAGAAAGAACCCTCAAAAGCTTCAAATTCTCCTCAGCAAGACCTCTCAAAAGCTCCTCTTTCCTCTCAGCGAAAAGAGCCTGTTTTTGAGCCTGCCTTTGAGCCCGTTTTTCCTCAGCAAAAAGAGCCCGTTTTTGAGCCTGCTTTCAAGCCTGTTTTTCGTCATGAAGAACCCTCTTTTTCCCCCCAGCAAGAAGACCTCTTTTTCCCTCTGCAAGAAGACCTCTTTCTCCCTTGCAAATTTCATCACGAAAGACCACTTTTCCCCTTGTTTTCCCCTCTTTCCCCTCTGCAGAAAAAGCCTGTTTTTTGCCCTCTTTTTCCTTCTTCCCTTCGTCAGCAAGCAACTCTTTCGCTTAGTCTCCCGAGATTACGTTAGCTTGCAAAGAGCCCTCAAAGACCACGAAAAACGCCGCAACCTTCAAAGACCGCGTTTTTTATCACCTTTGCCCAAGCTGACCTATCCGCAAATCCCTTCACTAAGGACAAAAGTGATGCGGAGCTGACCCTTCGACTTCGTCAGCAACAGACGGATTTAAAGCTTCCAGATCACAAGAAGCTTCAAAGTCCCTCTAGAGGGAGCGAAATCCCTCTCTTCTGAACCTGACAAAAGCCCTCTGACAAGCCTTTGCAAAGCCCTCTAGTCAGAGCCTCTTTGGACCCTTTAATCACAAAGACCGAAGCTTCAGAAGCGCCCGCAAGACCGACAAAAGACCTCTCAGAAAGACCCTTCAAAGACCCCTCAAAGACCTTCAAAATCACAAGGAATTTGACCCTTTGCACCCTCGCAAAGACCTTCACGATTACAAGGAATTCGACCCTTTGAACACACGCGAACGCCACCGATCCGAGCCTATAAGAGCCCTCTTTGAAAGCTGCCAAATCCGTCACATTTGACCTCTTTGAAAGCTGCCAAATCCGTCACTCTTTGACCCTCTTTCGAAGCCGTCAAATCCGCTGCATTTGACCCTCTTTCGAAGCCGTCAAATCCGCTGCATTTGACCCTCTTTCGAAGCCGTCAAATCCGCTGCTTTTGACCCCTCTTTCAAAGCCGCCACCTTGACCCTTTTGACCTCTCTCCAAAGCCCGTGGAATCTGCAAAGAGACCACATTTCTGACCGTGAAGAAAGCAAGCCTCTTACGGCCAATTTCACTACAGAACCAGAGGACAAATTCACGGTGGGCGATGCCCTGACTGACGACCGACCACAAATTGCTCTTGCCTTTGACTACAAATTTGACCACGAATTTGACCGCAAATTTGACCGCAAATTTGACCACGAATTTGACCGCAAATTTGACCACTTTTCGTCAAAGAGATCAGCAAGATTGGAAGCTTCAAGCGAGCCAATCAGAGCCTTCAGCCAGCCGACCTTCAAGACCTTCAGCCAGCTGACCTTCGGACCCCTCAGCAAGCTGACCTTCAAGACCCTCAGCCAGCTGACTTTTTGAAGCTTGCCCAGAAGGATCTAAATACAAGGTACAAGGGATTGACATTGCGCCTGGAAGGAAAGGTGACGCAGACCATACAAAGTCCCACGAAGAAAGGACCTTTTTGTCACTTGCATTTATTGTTTTTATTTGCGATTTTTCCTGATTTTTTCCTGTTTTTTTTATGCTTGCAACGCTGCAACCTTTCCCTACTTGCAACGCTGCAGCTTGTACCTGTGCCCGCGTTCAGGTTATTTGACCTCAACTGCCCGCTGTATTTCCTATGTTTTTTTATGCAAGGTCATCGGATCAGAGGGAACGGTACCTCCGACGCAGTTATCAGGGAGGAGGTTGTACGTGCCGTGATGTGAGGATTTTGACCACAAAAAGAGAGAATTGCTAGTGTCAGAATAATCCCTTACATCACGGGTCAAGATTATTCCGTGCCGCCCGCGCCAAGCTGACGGGCCACGCCGCGGCCCGCTGGCAACGCCGTAAGCGAGCACGTGACCAATCACATGACCCCCTGCGCACAACCTTCGCAGCCCACAACCCCCCCCTATAAAGGGGGATCGCGGGCTGCCTCACTAGATAGAAGACAACTGACCTTTGACTATTAAACCTAACCCGTGCCTTATGTGTACACACCCTTTTGCCTGCGGTTACGCGTAACCTATAGGTATCTTTGACCTGTGCCTATCCAACAAAAAGAAAGACAGGAAAAAAGAAACCTCAAATGGCACAAACTACACGCTAACAAACAAAATGCTCGCTTCTCTCCCTCTCAGCCTGTGAAAACCACCCCTTCCCCCTTGGCCCGGGGACCATGTCCATGTCCATCATGTCCATGTCCATGCCCATTCCTCTCCATGCCCACCTACCCCCCAATCACCCCCATCGACTCCAATATCCCCCCCAGAGCCTTCAACTTCACCGGCTTCGTCAGCAACAAGTCCATCCCACTCCCCAGCGCCTCCCGGTGCGCATCCTCCGACGCCAGCCCCGACAGCGCCACCACCGGCACGCGCCGCGTCCCCCTCCTCTCCTCCCACGCGCGCATGCACCGCGTGGCCTCGAACCCGTCCATGACGGGCATCGAAATGTCCATCAGGACGCACCTGTACCGCGGCCGCGGCGCCCGGCAGAACAGGTCGACCGCCTCCTTGCCGTTGACGGCCGTGTCGTACTCGAGCCCCAGCTTCTGCATGTAGGTGGAGAGCACCTTGAGGTTGATGTGGTTGTCGTCCACGAGGAGGAACTTGGTGGCGGGCAGTTCGGCGGACGGCGACTCCGAGGGGGGGGTGGCGGGGCTTTCGGGGCCGTCGTCCTCCTTGGGGACGGAGAAGAGGGAGGCGGCGTCGTCGTCGTCGTCGTCATCGGATTCGTCATCCGTGGGGTCTGCCGTGCTTGCCTGAGCGTACGAGGGCCGTCGGTTGCCGGGATTTGCCATGGGAAACGGACTGTGTGTCCTTCGCGGACCTTGCGGCCGTGGTGCCTGGACCGGCAGCGGCAGCGGCAGCGGCATCGTATAAGTACTTGTTGACGATTCGCACACGCTCATCCAGCGCGTGTATGCGAGCAGCAGTGCCCGGGCCAGCTTTCTCGGACCGATCCTGACAATGGCATCAGCGAATCATGTGTGAAGGGGAATGAAAGGGGGAAGAGAGAGAGAGAGAGAGAGACATGGGGGTTCTGCTCACGGCTGCGAAATAAACTCAAAGACGGCCGCACATCCCGCCAGCTCAAACAGCTTCGACTGCCGGTACGCCACCAGCGCGTTCGGGCACAGGACCACGTTGGGACGATTGGCCAGCGCCTGGATGTCCTCCGACACACTCGGCAGCGCGTCGTACGACCACAGCAGGAGATCCGCCCTCGTGGTGCTCGACATGTCGGGCTCGACCACCTCCATGGTCAGCCACTCGCTGCAAATGTCCGGCACGCACTTCTGCCAGTCCGAGATGCCGATGCCGCCGCCGCCGCCGCCGACGTCCCCGTGGCGCGACAGCGACATGCCGACGCGCAGCCCCTTGAGGTCGCGCACCTGGTCCTCAAACACCTGGTCGCCGTCCGAGCCGAGGAGAGCCTTTTCCGGCGACTGCGGAACCTGCTCCAGCGGGAGGATGACCGACACGGTCGTCCCGACGCCCGTCTGGCTGTGGATCGAGACCTCGCCCTGCAGCTGCGACACGATCTGCTTCACGAGGCTGAGCCCGAGGCCCGTTCCCGGCGTCAGGGAGTCTTCCTGGCTGAAGGGTTGGAAGAGCCCGTGCTGGAGGAACTCGCGGCTGATGCCCTTGCCCGTGTCGCGGACGGTGAAGTTGACGACGTCTTCTTCTTCTCCTTCTTGCTGCCCGCCGCGCTCCTGCATGCAGCGTCTTTCCTGGGTCAGGGAGACGTCGATGGTGCCGCGCGCCGTGTACTTCAGGGCGTTGCCGAAGATGTTCATGATGATTCTCCGGACGGCGCCAATCTGGATGAAGTAGGACCAGTTCTGGCGCGCGTCGATGGACAGCGTGACGGACACCTCCCGGGAATCCTCGCCGGGGCCGCCTCCTCCGTGCGCGGCCCCCCCCGAAACGGGGTCGTACTTGACTATGGTTTGCATCGGGTGCAGCTGCTGGCTGGCCATCAGGTCCCGCGTCGTCGGCTCGGCCCGATCCGTGGCCGTCTGCGCGACGGACAGGAACTGGAACGTGTAGCCGGCAAACACGCTTTCCGTCACCTCCTCGAGAAGACGGTCCAGCCGCGTGTTGCACGACAGCTTCTTCTCGCCGTACTGCGTCGTCGTCGTCATCGCGTCGTCCATCACGGCGACCGGTGACGGCACCTCGGCAAGCTTGTTAAACCTCGAGTTCTTGCGCCGGAAGCTGTTGACCTTGGAATAGTCGAGCAGGTGGTCCACCGTGTCGAGGAGTGTGCGGGAGCACACGTCAATCGTGTGGGCGGCGTTGCCTTGGAAGACGCTGAGCTTCGTGTCGCTCAGCAGCTCGGCGCTGAGCACGATCCCGTGCAGGGGGGATCTCAGCTCGTGCGAGAGCGAGCCCAGTATGTCCGACTTTGCCTTGTCGGCCTGCACATCGTTGGCGCGCAAGACCTCGGCCATGGTGAGAACTCCAAAGGCCCTCAGGTAGCTGAGTTCTCCCTCGACGCTAAAGGTCCGTGTCGGGATGTTGGTGAAGATGAAGCCGCCGGCATACCATCGGTCCTTCCTCGCATCCCACACAGGTGTAAAGGCCACACTCCGAGCGCCGGGGAAGGCCTTCAACAGGATGCTGCCCTCTCGGTCAGGAGCCCACGGCTTCTTGGGGATTTTGATCCGTAGGTTGCCATGAGCCGGAGCCGTCGCCGCCGTCTGATCATCATGGGCCTCGACCGACTCGGGACTCGCATCCGCCGCGTCGGGCGAGCATGAGCTTGCATCATCTTCGGCCGAATCCGACGTTTGGAGCACGCCGTCTGCGCCAAAGTTGAAGACCTTGCCATGCGGGTATCTCCTCAACAGCCTGGACAGAAACCTCTGCGGTAGAGCCGTAGCAAGCTGCTTGGTTTCACCGCCCGTGGTAGAGTATCCGAGCACGGAACAGCATGGCCAGGACGCGCTACCAGTCCCAGCATCTGAGCTCTCGTCACTGCTGCTTGTCACGGCCAAGGCCTCCTTGTCGTTGAAGCCAGTGCTGCTCTGCGACGGGGACCGGTATCCCTCCATGGTGGCATCGAGGAACACACAGCCTTCCACCTCTGTCGACTCTCTGATGATGTTGGCGGCTTTGGAAAACACCCCCGTCGGGGTTTCGCAGTCCGTCATGCCGTCGGCGTTGGCCGGCCTTTGTTCATTGTCGCAGGGCGGGCCTGTAGTCACGGGCATTTGCACGTCGTTCTGCTCCAGTGCCGGGCGCTGCACCGCCGACGTCGTGCGCGGTGAGATTGCGGGCTCGGTGTGTACTTGCTCCCCAGCTTCAGCTTGCTGGTCGGCATTGAGAGCTCCTCCCTCGTCCACCGCTGGCTTGTCGATCAAGGCAGCCTCGTAGGGACCGGATCGCCAGCCAGACAAGGTCGACTTGCCCTCGATGAACGACCCCAAGCCTCGATTCATGCACATGTTCCGCCGGTGCAGCTCGCCCAATCGTTTGGACTCGAGGTAGTTCATGATGAGTCGCGAGATGTCGCGCAGCGTCTGGGTGTTCTCCTCGGTCCAGGACTTGCCCGTGGTTTCGTTGAGGACGCAGTACACGCCTATGTTGATGCCGCGCTTGGTCCGGATGGGCACGGCAGCGTAAAAGCGGCACAGGGCTTTCTGTTGGCCATAATGGGACCTGGCGCGGAATCGCGCATCGGCTACCAAATCGTCTGCGATGGTGAGAGGGAGGTGGTCCGCTGCCGCTGCCGCTGCCGCTTCGCTCGTGCTGTCAGCGTCCTTGGCGGCCTCGGCAAGAAGACTGAGCTCGCATACGCCCTGACTGCGGGGAAGAGACGTGCCACACAGCCAGAGCGGCTGCTGGCAGTGCTCACTCCTGACGGAGGGCACCAGTCGCGATGAGCGTGTCGCTTCTGCGACAACGTATTGATAGTCGGCGTCGAAGAGGGAAATGAGCGATCGGTCCGTGCCTGTCTGGAAGGCGCCCGCTTGAGCAAGGGCCGTGAGGACAGCATCATCGCAGCTGGTGAGCTCAGGGGTTGAGGTCGAGGTCGAGGTCGAGGTCGGGGTCGGGGTTGGCTGGCCGCTCGCGTTGGCTGCTGTCGCTGCACGTTGCAAGGCCGAGTAGTATCTAGACGATGAAGAGGGCACTGTCAGGTCAAGACTCGGCAAACACGTCGGCCACGACTCACTTGAACGTTTCGCGTTCACGCACCGGTTCCGTGACGCTCTTGAGCCGTTTTGGCCGCGCTTGGTTCAAACGGGCTGCCATGTTCGCATGTTGCGTCGAGCCGATCTCGTCTTGTTTGATCCCGGGAAAGCAGGCTCCAAGGGGGACCGACACTGACACTCGACGCAACGGCCGGCGAGACGGAGGGATGTGGTCTCATGGTGGACGAGAGCAGGAGGTCGTCGTTGCTCGCCCTTTTTAAATTTACCCGCACTGGAGAGGACAGGGGCACACCGGGCTGACATCATGAGGATCATGAGGATCATGGGGTGTTTCTTGATTGGCTGGAGCAGACGAGTCCACACCGGGACTGCGGACGGTTGGCGGTTGGGACTTGGGACTTGGGACTTGGGACTTGGGACTTGGGACTTGGGAGTCGCTGATCGGCATGCCCTGATCGGGATGTCCGTCGTCGCGTCTGGCTTGAAGCCAACTTGGCCAAGACAAGACAAGAAGGTGCAATGCAACGAAGAGGAAAGAGAAGAGCGGCGCGTCCCGCACGTGCTTGTGGGTCTGCTCATGCTGCCAGCCTGCCGCTGCCTGCCAATGGCCAGTTGGATTTGGAACGCAACGTCCGGCGGCGCCGCCGAAAAAAAAAAACAAAAAAGTCTAAATCAAAGTCCGTCCGACGTCACAGCGCTGGGCGTGGCCGTGTCCCCCCTCGGCGGCCGGGCCACTCCGGAGGCCACGACGGCTTCCTGCGGCGGCGGGGGCCACTCCGGACTCTCTCTCTGCCACCCCACTGGCCGGAGACCAAGAATCAGGGCACGGACTGGGTGCGGCCAACACAGGATGGATCGATCAGGATTCAGCATGGATAAGGAGCGAGCGCCACGGGCAGGCAATGGGACGTGTTTGAGCTGAGACTCCGCGAAGAGCTGGGAAGACGCACCGACAGCCGGCCAGCCCGCCCGGCTCACTGCTCACTGCGCACTGCTCACTGCTCACTGCTCAGTGTGCTCCAGCTCGGTGCTGGGTGAAGAACCGCGGCCAGCTGTGGCGAGTAGCGACGAGCTGGCTGGCTTTTTCGTCTCCTGGGCGTGGATGGCCTGATGGTGCTGGGGTTCGAACGTGTTGGCGCGTTCAGTAGGGGGCATCGCCAGCCGCATGAGAGGGAGAAGAAGAAGAAGAAGAAGAAGAAGAGAAGGAGCAAGAAAAGAAAACAAGCCACGGCAATTTCAGAACGACAACGCCAAGTCTGATTCATCACATCTGCGCACATCATTCCCCCCGACCAAATACGCCAAGTGCCATAAAGAGAAACATGAGATGTCCTTTTTGCGTCCAAGACAGGAGGACAAGTGACTGCCTGGGTTTGGCCAAGTCCAGTTAACATATGGAAAATCTCTTCTTAGCTGAACTTTTGCTTGCCCCCAGCTTTCGACCCCCCCCCCCCCCCCCCCTCTCTCTGCGGGACCAAGTCAAGTTCATCAACCAACTCCCGTGGCGTCAATTGACAGGTCAGAGTGGGACGGGGGCCAACAACACGGGTCCCAGACCAGACATGGCGCAACCAACATGGATGGGGTTGATTGCCCCGTGCTGTTGGCAAACAAGGCATCACGCTGACCGGCCTGCCGGGCACTGGGGCCAAGACAATCTCCTTGGGAGTGTCCACCTGTAGGCAGCTGCCAGCACGTACGATTCCATACACACAATACATAGCTTCTCGCACGCAACATCGTGTTGGCCCCCCACAGCTGGGAAGGCATCTGGGCCGGTCCAAAACCCAGATCCCGGGGGACACGTACCCTTGCCCAAGGCGCAGATCGCCATCTCATTGCCGGGAAATGAAGACTTTGAACAAGGACACCCCCCCGTGTGGTGTGGCGAAGGCTCCTCTACTTCAACCCGCTGTCCGTATTTCGTACAAAGAGACTGTTTCTGCCTGCCTCCATCGTGTTAGCGGGTAGCTTCGAGCTCTTTTCCCTGGATCTCTGTCTGTCTCTCTCTCTCTCCTCTCTTTCCATCAGGCGGCATAGCATTCATTTGGCCCCCCCTTTTTGCCTCTTGTTCTTGTCTTTGTTTCGTCTTTTACAACCCTTTCCCCCCTCAGATCCTCATGATTTAGGAAAACACAACGATAAGAATCAAAAACAAGAAGACGGAAACCAACGAAAGGCAAAAAAGACAACAAAATTCACCATGTTCGACCTCGGATCCATCTACTTTGGCTTCTTCCTCGGCGTCTTCCCCCTCACACTGGTCAAGGTGATCCGGCAGACTCGCAAAATCCTCGCCCAGTCGCGGACCTGGCGCAACGCCTACCTCTACATGATCTGGATCGAAGCGCTGGTGAACCTCGTCTTCGCCATCGTGACGTATCTGTACCTGACGGATGTCATTCACGGCAACCCCGCGTTTTACTTTGGCACAGGTACGCGAAAAGAAAAAGAAAGAAAAAAAGAACATGCCGACACTAGCAGCAGACACAATAAAAAGCAAAAAGAGACGAGAATTTGAGAGATTTGGATTTCTAATAACCCAGTAACATGAATTTTTTTTCTTCTCCATCCACCCTTCCACACAGTCGGACTCTGGGCCATCCAAACCCAGCTCCTCTCCCAGATCATCGCCAACCGCGTCAGCCTCATCATGGTCAACAAGCGCAAGGCGCAGCTCCTGAAATGGGGTCTCTTCGGCCTCATCGGCTGCGTCAACATTGCCGTGGCCACCATCTGGCCCGCCGCGTACAAGACCGACGCCACCGCGACGGAGAAGTTCATCAACGTCGTGTTCGAGAAGGTCGAGAAGTCGTTTTTCCTCGTGGTGGACCTTGGGCTGAACCTGCTGTTCCTGTACCTGGTGCGGTACCGGCTCATCTCGTACGGCCTGAACAAGTACTGGCTGCTGTTCAAGTTCAACGTGGGCCTGGTGGTTCTCTCGACGGGCATGGATGCCGCGCTGCTGGGCATGTTGAGCTTGCCGGCGACGTATCTGTGAGTTTCGACCCTTGTCTCTCTCTCTCTCTCTCTGTCTCTCTGTCTCTCTGTCTCTCTCTCTCTCTCTCTCTCTCTCTCTCTTTTTCTCCCTTCCTCCCTCCCTCCCTCCCTCTCTCTCTTTTATTTCAGAATGTTTCTTGGCTTACACACGTCTGAAACCAAACACAATCCAGCTACGTCCAATTCGCCCCCTCCGTCTACATCGTCAAGCTCCACATCGAGCTCACCATGGCCGCCCTCATCGCCAAGATTGTCCGAAAGTCCGTCACCAACGCGCGCGCCAACCCCGTCTACGCCCACCCCTCGGGCCGAAGCCAAGGCAAAAGCTACTCGCAGGTCCTCGAGCCGGCCTCGCACCACCGCTGCGGCGGCACCCAGAGCAGCACCGCCACCGACAGCGGCACCTTTGGCAACGACGTCGAGATCCAGAAGACGGACAGCACGTGCGACATCCCGCTGACGTACTACGCCGGCAAGGCCGGCATCGTGAAGACGGTCACCACCACGGTCAGTAGTGCGGACCATGCCCGGGAGCAGCAGCAGCAGCAGCATCACCACCACCACCACCACAAGGCGGACCTTTCGATTTGAGGCCAAGTGAAGGGAAAGTGGGAGCCGGGAAAGGAGGGGCGAATGTATCAAAAAAAAAAAAAAAAAAAAAAGAAAGAAAGAAGAAAAAAAAAAGGGCACGGTAGTTGGGTAATGTTAGTTTCTCCACGGAGACCCCCCCCCCCCATCCCCTCTATTAGTGTCTGTACCACGGGCGTATTCGGAGTCATTTTCATATGCACGATCCATCTTGTTCCCACCGTGGCACGTATCTGAACTCCAAATCATGACCGCCAGGAAGAACCAAAAAAAAAAAAAAAAAAAAAAACAAGATTCACCTCGCGGAATGTACCCATTCGAGATCCAAGCGTCGTTCGTCGTGGTGGTCACTGCGTCGACGGATGGGGAATTTCTCCCGCCTGGACCAACAGCCGGGCGGATATTTCCGAAGGACTGGCTTAAAAAAAAAAAGTAAAAAAAAAAAGAAAGGGAAAAACCTCGTGCCTGTGTTGGAACAATAACAGCAAAAAAGCTGGGCTGTCCAAGCCATGGACGTTGCATGTCCGACTTCAATGCCTCGCATAAGACATTTCCGTTGCGATAGTCTCCGCCATGAACAAAGATACATGGAGAAAAGAAAGACAGAAATATCCAAAGACCAAACGTCCCTTTTTGGGTCCTTTTTTTTTTTTTTTTTTTTTTTTTTTTGTT
>SRQA01001074.1:0-12976 GCA_018360365.1 Claviceps citrina
TTTTTAATATGTGAATAGTATACTAAATAATAGCTAGTGTTTTTTAGGAGCTTATTATCCCCTTTTTATTAGTAACTATGTCTTTTTTCTATATACTATTATTAGCTACGGTGTATTTACATTCTTATCTAGGACCTATTAATTATATTTACTTAGCTATCCCTTCTACTTTACTAGGTAATAAGTCTTTTCTTTAACTATTTTTAATTTTTTAATTTCTTTAACTTAGTAGTGTTTATCTTCTTCTTTAAGGTCTAGTATATTTGCCTATGTATTTATACTATTTTTGCGGCGATTTTATAGCTTAAGTAGGCTAATATAGAATATATTATATAGGCAGCTATACTTTTCTAGTAGTGCTAGTCTATATACTTACTTCTTAATTACTTAAATAACGCAAAAGGGTCCTAAAAACCTAGAAATTAGCTTATATTTTGCTTCCTTTACCTTAATATTCTAGGCTAATAATTGTTACGTGTTGGTTCCCTCACGCATAAGGGGGAAGTCCACCAGTCGGGTAGGACTTCGTCATAAAGGTCATAAAGGGTGTTACACCTTACACCTTAGTCACGATGAGTGCTGAAGTGTACGTAGTGTGTGTAAGTGTATGATTGATAATTTCTACCTAAGTCTAGCTGAATCCCTCCTTTGTAGTGAGGGTACCCACGTATTTGTGGAGGTCCCTTCTGGACCGTAACAATAATAGTATAAGGTCCCTATGCTTAAATATTAGTAGTAGTATATATTATTTATTATAGTATTTTGCTTAGGATTTGCTAGCCCTTTATTATATTTTTTAAAGTTATTTATATACTTTCTATAGCTTTATTACTTAGGCCTTTGCCTCTAGCACCTCTCCCTTAGTAGTTTTATTCCTAAGACTAAGGCAAAATTTAGAATAATACCCTATAAGTATATAGTAAGGAGCGAGGCCTATTAATTAGTTAACTATATTATTATAAGTAAATTAAGCCTATAGCAGTAGCTTTAGCTATACTAGTTAGTTTTCTCTAATAAAGTAATAAAGGTAATGTTTAAGGACTTAGTTTATCCGTTTTATTTAACTATTAGTTTGTAGGTAAAAAGCTATAAAAAGCCTTTATTTTATCTTAAAGTAAAAACATAGTTTAGACTAGAATTTGCTTGTAAATACTAATCCTTTGTTTAATATAATACTCTCTAGCGCACTAAATTTTAATTTAATTTCCATATAAAAGGTCTTTGCTAGCTTAGTAGTATTAATTATAGTAGTAACAAAAAGGAATATAAAATACTTAGTAAATTAGTCTATAATTACTAGGATTAAGTTAGTTTCTTGCTTATAGTAGAATGCCTATAGTAATCCTATAATAAAGTCTATTAATACTTTAACTTATAGTTACCTTAGTATTAGAAGTAATTTAAGCTTCTTATATAGCTTATGCTATCTTACTATAATATACTAATATTTAGCATAACTAGACATATAGTCTGCTACTACCTCCTATAAGCTAGGCTAGTAAAAATTATATTATAGTAATTTAATTATTTAGTTAATACTAAAGTAACTAGCTAAGGGATTATTATAATATAGCTATAGAAGCTTTACTTATAAAATAAGGTCCTAAGGTTTTACTACCTAGTTATTATATATTAGGAGGCTATATATATTATATCTTTATATCCTAGCGTTTCCTCTTCTTTTTACTGCCTCTTAGGCCTAGCTACTTATTTAAAGGTTTTAGTTATAGTCCTAAGCTATCTTTAGTAGCTAAGCTAGTAACCTATTTATAGTATAGTTATATAAATCTAGTAATATAATAGCTGCCTAAATTTTGTGTAATTTAATACTAAAAATATATCTTACTTTAGCTACGAATTTATTAGCTACTAGCTTATACTTTACTAGCGTTCTAGTAGCTACCTTGCTTATCTAAACCCTAAGATTATAAACTAGAGTATTTTCCTCTCCTAAAGGTATCTTACTATATTACTACTAATCCCTTATAACTAAAGTATTTTCCTTTTTTAAAGGTATTTTACTATATCTTCTCTTAGGTATTATAACCCCTTTTACTTTTTTTATAAGATATATTTCTCTAGGCTTATTAGCCTCCTTACTACTTAGGGTAAATAAAAACTTCTTTTATAAGTTAGGTAATAGCCTTAAATTTGTTAGTGTTTTACTATTATAATTTAGCTATCTTAATAGTGCGTTAGTAAGGTTACTTTTGCTTAGTTTATATTTAATAATAAAGTTAAAAGGTAATAAAAATATATATTATTATACTTACCTATTATTTAGCTTTAGTAGCCTTATAAAAGTCTAAAGGTTATAGTAGTTTAATAAGACTTTAACTAAATTCTTTACCCCTTTAATATAGTATTACTAGTGTTTAAATAACTTAACTATTATAAAGAGCTTTTAGTTAGTAGTACTATAATTTCTTTCTATGTTTTTAAACTTCCTTAACTAGAATACTATAAGGTAGTATTGCCTATTACTATCTAGCTATAAGATAATACTAGCTATTACAAAGACTAAAGCGTTTGTTTTAATTTAGACCTACTTATTAGGGTTATAGTAATAAAGAAGAGAGGCCTCCTAAAAGGCAGCTTTTAGCTATATAAACGCTATCCTTTTAGCTAGTCTAAATTAGAAGGTGCCCTTTTATATACTATTCTAGCTACCCTTTATAACTATGTTTAAAGGTGCTATAATACTAGAGTATTAGTATATAAAGTATTAGTAAAAATTATAGAATCTAAGGAATACTTATATATTCTAGAAGCTTTTTAGCTCTTACTAATTTTATATAGTCTTAACCCTTTTAGGGTTTATTAAAATACTAGTAGTTAATAAAATAAACCCTAGGAATTTTACTAAGTCTTAGTAGAAAGTATACTTAAAAGGTTTTGTATATAGCTCTGCCTTTTTTATATATTTAAGTACTTATTTAATATATTTTATATATACTTCTTAGGTTTTAAAGAAAATAAGAATATTATTTAAATACACTATATAAATAGTATTTATTAGTTTATAAAGAGCTTAGTAAATATAATTTTAGAATATAGCTAAGGCATTAGTAAGGCTAAATAGTATAATAAGGTATTTAAAGTATTTATAGTAGGTTTAGAAAGTAGTTTTTTATTTATTACTAGCTTTTATTTAGATTTTATAATAGGTGTCTTTAATATTAATTTTAGAAAAGTATTTAGCACCTTAGTAGTAGTTAAGAATCTCTAAAATAAGGGGTAAAGTATTATAATTCTTAAGCATAATTTTATTAATTCCCTAGTAGTTTATATAAAGTTAGAGTATCCTATCTTTCTTTAGGATAAAAAGAATTAGCATGCTTACAGGGCTTTTTAAGAGTCTTATACACCCTTTTGCTAGGTTATTTTAAATATAGTCCTAGAGCTCCTTAAGTTCTGCTTATAAGAGGGGGTATATAGGACTATATAAAGGCATAGTATTTAAAAGAAGGTTAATAGTATAGTTTATTTCCTTTTAAAATAGTAGGAGTCTAGCTTTATTAGAGGTAAATATATTCTAAAACTCCTAGAGTTTATTTAGGATAGTATTAGCGCTACTATAAATATTAGTAACTTCTTTATTTTTAAGGGAAATAAAGCTATTAAGGGATTCTATAGTAAATACTACTGCTTCTTATTATAATTTCTTAGTAAAATAGTAGGGGGTTAAAATCTTTAACTTATCTTAACTAAGCTTAAACTATTACTTTTAATTATATAAAAATAAGTATACTTATTCTTTTATAAAGGTATATATTCTAATTAATATAAGACTTCCCTTAGGTTTTAGGTCCTTATTAATAGTAATATAGTTAATAGTAAGGTCTCTCTCTTAACCCCTTAAGTCTTTTAGGGTAAGTAGTATATAATATACCTTATATTAAGGTATTATAAGATTCCTTATAGCCTTAAGAAGAGGGGCTATTACTTAGGCTTTTTATAGTTAGTATTATTACATAAACTTAATACTTATAATATTAATATTAAAGCAACTATCTAAATCTATAAATATTTTAGTAGTGTTTTGCCCCTTTATAAATACTAGAATATAAAATCTATATCCTATAGGTATCTAGGTATTAGCAGTAGAGGTTAGGGTATCTACCTCTATTACTAGTAGTTTTCCTAGTCTTTTACTAGCTTATTATAGTAATAAGTAATATAGCTATTATTACTATAATTATAGCAGCGGCGGTTATTTAGTTAATTTAGCTTATTATAAACCTTATCCTTATTAGGCTTTGTAGTAGGGCTTTTATTAGAGGCTTGCTATTATAGGTATTTTAATTAGTAGTTTTATTATTATCCCTTTTGCTAGTTATAATCCTAGGAATTAATAGCTTTTTGCTTATTCTTAAAAAATAGTATTACCTTCTAGAATTATTATATAATTATTATAACTTTCTTATAAGTCTTACTAGTAATAAAGGTGTATAAATTTATATAGTTTTATAGTTTAAGCTATAGTTTTATAAAGAAAGTAAGAGCCTAGGACTTTTTACTTACTTTTTTAAGGTAATTCTCTAGGGAATTAAGATAAATACTAAAGTCTATAGGGCTTTACTAGTTTTATTAGTATACTTTCTTAAGCTATAAAGTAATTTAAGTATTATAATTTATAAAATCTTAGAGTAGTATAAGAGTCTACTCCTAGAAGCTACCCTAGTTATTAGTAAAGTAGTCCTGCTTCTCTATAGTCTTTTTGCTAATAAATTAGTTTTATTTTGCCCTATAAACTTAGTTTATATTACTAAGGGTAAAGAGGATTTTCTAATAGTTATATTAATACTTATGTTTTACTTTATTAAAAGCATAGTTTAGGTTATTAATTTAGATTTTATATTTTTATAGGTTAGTAAGGTAAGTAAGCTTTATAATATCCCTAACTTTAACTTCTCCTCTTTTACTATTAGAGGAATTATTATAGTATTACTAGTATTTAGGCGGGTTTTTATATATACTAAGTTACTTAAGTAATTCTTTTTCCTATTCCTAAAGTTATTTAAGAATCTTAAGCTAGGTAATTTACTTATAAATAGCTTACTTAGTAGTCTTAAGGTCTTAGCCTATAAATAACTTTATTAGAGTAAGGCTAGAGCTATTATATAATACTAAAGGTAGTGTTTTAGAAAGTGCTAAATATATATTATTCCCTAATTTAGTTATAAATCTTATTATAAGTGCTATTTCTATTACTAGGTAACTAGGGTTAAAGCTTAAGAATTATAAAAGATATTATAGCTAGGTAGTAGTAAAAAAGTATATATTATATTATAAAAGGACTTAAGCTTACTAAGTAAGAATAGTACGCGCACGCGTTGCTAGATATGCTAGCTATATGCGCAAGCCCTAGGCATTAGCTAGGGATTCTCTGTGACGTCGCTAGGCAATCCGGCGTGGCCTGTCTTGTAGGGCCGCACCTTACATATTATTAGTTAGATTTATTATTTTATTAGGGGATTAATTAGTAACTTAGCCAATTAATTTATATTCAGGGCTTATTATAGTGTTTTAGGTTATTATTACTTTACTAGCAAAGGAAATCCTCATAAGGGATATTAGGGTCCTTATAGCTAATAAGGGGTTTTTAAGCTTTAATTATAGCAAATTATAAAAAGGATTAAGCCTAATTATAAGATTTAGTTAATAAATTAGGGATTATTTTTATACTATCAAGGCCTCGCTATATTAAAAGAATACTACTTTCCTCCTTAGTATAAAATACTTACTGAGGTAAATACTTTACCTTTTTTATAATAATCTTTACTAATTCATAGTCTTTTAACTACTAATTAGTATTAGATAAGTATAGGTTAAAAGTACTTATAAGTTATGTATAAATATAAGTAAAAGAGTATATATATATAAGGGGGTTTTATTTAATCTTATACTTTAAGAGAAAGCTAGCTAAGGGATTTATTATATATCTTCTTTTATATATATTAAACTTTATATAGCCCTATATTTATATAGTAGTTTATTATATAGCTAATTATAACGCGTGTAGCCTTATTTAGCTAAGCGAAGCCGTGCGCTAAACGAGGCTGCCGAGGTTAACCCATAATGTGTGCAATAATTCCGACAATAAGTAACAAAACTTAAGTTTCTTATATTACTTTTATTCTTACTAATACTAATAAAAATAATACTAACTCTAATAAAACCTATGCTAATTCTAACAAAAATAACTATAACCTTATAAATAACTTCAGTAAGAGTGTTTATAGTAATAATAATAATAGCTTAAATAAAGAAAGGATTTATAATAATTATAATTCCTTATATAAAAATAGTAAGAATATTAGTATAAATAAAAACTAAGGGAACCTAATAGTTTACATATAGAAATTTATATATATTATTTTAGATTATATACTTTGCTTTTATTTTCCTTAGGCTTTTTTTCCCTTCTTTTTATTAGCTAAGGACTAGCTCTTTTCTCTTTTAACCATATGACTTATTATAGTTTACTAGGAACTACTATAATTATATAAATATTTATAATATAAAGGTAGACTTTAGCTAGACTTATATAAAGAATAATTAATTATATATATATATATACTACACACACTTTAGTACTTTCTATAACTCTTATATAAGGTATAATACCCTCTTTATAACCTTTATAATAAAGTTCTTCTAACTAGTAGACTTCCCCCTTATGTGTGAGGTAACCAACACGTAACAATTAGGCTTATATATAATAGTAAAAGCTTCTTATAGTAAGGGTATAAAGGGGATATAAAGGGGTTTTTATATTACCTTTCCTTTCTTTTTCCTCATGTTTTTTTATAGTATTTTAACGCCTAATAGCAGTAGCTTTCGGGCTAGTCTATAATAATTATAAACTAAAGGTATAAAGTTATTTTTTAGCTTAAATATAATTTTTATTTCTAAATATAAAAAATACTACTAAAAACAGCTAGCAGTGTTTATTATTATAAAAAAAATTAGTGCAAATTTTCAGAGCATTTCGTAGATCGCACCCTAAGCCAACGAGGACTCCTAGAATCTAGAGCTCTCTTCTCTTTGCAATCTGCTAACCACATCGTGAAAACGTATTTCAAAACAGTATTATCGTAATTCTCCTACCACTACACCGTTACCCTCGTTACATCTGTCTTCATATCTCGCCTCGCTTACTTCTGTCGACCTTCCTCGAACGGCCTGATAGGTCTGAACGCCTAAACACCACCTGCGTCGTTCTCCACCTCCAACTCACTGTTTTTCAATTACATTCTCGCAGCACCAACCTCCATCAAGCAATCGGTTTGTAATCACTTGGACTACTGACTTTAATTATTGGCAGCTCTAATTGGATCAACTTTGTTGCCCATCATAACTCATTTTCCTCGCCAATACTCTGCAGCGTCTCCGGTGATGTTCTCATCACAGCCTAACTACCAAACTCAGCTTTCTGCAGGAACTTTTGGGCGCTTTCACTCTCCGCATATGATCACAAGAGTATGAGTCAAACTCCCATGTTGCCGAGTCCAATAAAATTGGGAGGCAGGAAACGATCTCGTGACGAAGCTTCGACCAATCTGGAACCCGACCTGAATTCCACACTCGCCGTCGATTCTCCGCAAGACTGGGTCAATGGAGATGGCATAGGTTTGATCCAAGCTGTCAATGATCATGTCGCAGATTGCAGCAACCAATATGGGGCCATGACGCATCGAAACTCAAAGGAAGATCGGATATTTGAGCACGACGATCAAACACATCAACTCAAGCTACGCAGTCACAAATCACAACGACTAGATCTGACCGCCGATACAGCACCTCTTTGTAGTACATTACACCAACCAACGTCGGAGCCTTCATCAGGAGATATACCAAGCGCAATGGGTCACGGAGCACTGATTATTGATGACTTCACCGTCCACCTCGGTATCGGCTGGAGAAGCATCAGTGGTGACGAGCATATTCAGGCCGCTGCACGAGGTTGGGCTCGTTTTATTGAAAACAACTTTGGGCTTACAGGAGTTCGCATATGTTTGGAGAGCAAGGGTCTTCAGTCTTATCTCATTGAAGCATCGAACGGTTACTATCTCTTTGCGGAAAATCTGCGTCAAGGCAGGCTTGTTAGTTCGACAGCTGAAGGAGCGCTTGCAAATCTGCAGTTTTCGCCCCTTCAGTTTGAAGGTCCAGAACTAGACTTAATGGCCAAAAGTAACGAAGTTGTTGACGCAATTGCAGAATCTGCAATGGTGGTAGACTCGTAAATTTGATGGCCACCACCTCCGTGGTGAACAAGTGTTGTCAAAATCAAATTTACTGAGGTGGGCGGCGGCGCCACCCAGAAACGATGCGCAATGTATTTAGCTATCTCGGTTGAGCCTTACAAATTTCCGTAACTATGAACTGCTTGTGTTGACTATTGGTCAAGCTGATATACTTTCAATCCGATTATGGTTCCGTCTGCCGTGAGCAAGTAATCTTGGTTAGGTATGTGAGTGGTGGTGCAGGAAAGCACATGTTAAAGTCACGCCTGGGCAAAATAGACCGGCTTGTAGACAAGGTCCAGTGACTGATCACCTCCTCGTTGCTGTCCATGGGATCTCTAGCTGGCAATCAAGTAGAATTACGCACATTATGACAAGTACACATCCACGCGACCTTAGAAGGACAATTCATTCGTGCTCGCCTCTGGTTGCACGGCGTTGAATGTGCGTCATTAGGTAAGGCAGCCGCTGGTTCGGCACCTCGTTCCGCCACCCGAAATTCGAAAATGGGACGGCCTGCGGTGTGCCACCAAAATCCCTCTAACTCGTTAATGGCCAGTTTTCAACTCTGTTCCCAGGGCCAATTTAGGTCTCTGAATCAAACCAAAAATGAATGGGGACTTGAGCCTCTCTCAAGCCCTGGGCGGGTTACGCATAGCCAATCCCGACGATACCGCTGGCAGAACACTCACGAGCTCGACAGCCGCCGTGCATGAGTCCACGACACATACTCTCCCTGCACCAAAATCTGTTTCTGAACATGATACTGATGCGGCACAGCAAGGAGGAATGTTCGATAACGGAAAGCGTGATTCTACCCTGCGTAGTTCGATAGCCCTTTCGAGTCCACCGCAAAACATTGTCCTGTCGAAGGATGGCCACTTCCCCCAAACCGCACAAGTTGGACAAGCTCAACGCGAAGCCACAAGCTTGATCCCGTTACAAAACAGCTCAAGAAGCTCTGAGAGTTATCATATGCCCGTTCACAGCGTCGTCTCCGCGGGCTCGCCGGCAAACACCATGCCACCACACATGTCCAGCGAGGACTGGAAAGACCGAGGAGCCGCTATCAGTTTACGCCGCGATGTTGATAGCACCGGTCGAGTGGTTGTTCGACAGATAAAGAAAGGAGTACGCGACTTTTCCTTTGGACGAGTACTAGGTGAAGGTTCCTACAGCACAGTGTACCTTGCCACCGACCGACAAACTCGGAAGGAGTACGCCATTAAAGTGCTCGAAAAGAGGCACATCATCAAGGAAAAGAAGATAAAGTACGTCAACATTGAGAAGAATACTTTAAATCGCCTCACAGAGCATCCTGGAATTGTTCGTCTTTATTACACCTTTCAAGATGAGACTTCGTTATACTATGTGCTTGACCTCTGCAATGGCGGCGAACTCCTAGGTGTGCTCAAAAGGATTGGCACATTTGATGTGGACTGTGTAAGGTTCTACGGCGCACAAATTCTTGATTCTATCGACTACATGCACTCCCGAGGGGTAATTCACCGCGATCTTAAACCTGAGAATGTGCTCCTGGACGACCAGATGCATGTGAAGATAACAGATTTTGGTACCGCTAAACTTCTCAAAGACCCTCGCGAAATTCAGGACAACCAGCTTATCGACAGAGGGCAAGGAACCAGGTCGATACCATCACAAGACGATGTGAACGACAGCGGCCGGGCTGCGTCCTTCGTGGGTACTGCAGAGTACGTCAGCCCAGAACTCTTGACCCATAAAAGTGCTGGAAAGTCCAGTGACCTGTGGGCATTTGGCTGCATTATATATCAACTTCTTGCTGGAAGGCCTCCATTCAAGGCCGGTAGTGAGTATCTCACTTTTCAAAAGATTGTGAATTTAGAGTATGAGTTCCCGAGCGGGTTTCCCACAGCAGCTCGAGATCTGGTTGAAAGATGCCTGGTGCTGGACCCAGCCAGAAGACTCACTATTGAGCATATCAAGAACCATGAATTCTTCGACGGGCAGCCATTCGGGAAGACACTTTGGCGCACAAAGGCGCCTCGTCTCCGGCCATATGTCTCATCTGTTTCGGAGCCTACCATTATACAATTGAACGGCGTATCTTCGGGAACTGGGCCTTCAAACAGCAATTCGAAACATTCCAGAGCGGCAGTACAGCCGAATGGCGCTGGTGGTGTCAGTCGTCCTGTTAGAATAATTACCGAGCTCCCGCCACCGACTCAACTGGACATCGAGTGGTCACCTGTGCTGACCAAAAATAACGAACGGATATTAAAACTAGGAGACCAAATGGTGGTATCTACACCTCTGGCTCATAATCTACAGCGTAAAAGTTCCGTTGAGGGGCATAAAAAGCTGTCCCGCTTTTTTGGCGGTAGCACCACGAAGAAAAGACAACGTCTGGTGATGGTTACTACCAGTGGCCGTATCGTTCTGGCTCCTGCCGGCGGGGAAGAGAAACGGGCGAAGCAGGAAGTGTCTCTCCTAACAGAAGATGCATCATGGAAGACTCAGCGTGACGCAAAAGGCCAGCTCGTCTGGTGCGTCGACAGCGTAGGTCTCCTGCATGCCACCAGTAAATAATGCCGCTGACAATACTCTAGGCTGGCTATCACTACACTTTTGAAGACACCAAATCTTCATTTACTGGTGGAGACTGGAAGCCGCCGGCTGACGAGTGGATTGAATGTCTCGAAAAGGCAAAAGACATGGCGTTATCTCACCTCAGCAATACAAATAGCGGTGATGGCGCACTTGGGCAAATAGCTTCGGCAGTATCAAGTCCATCAAGCACCTTGGGTGGAACAGCTCATTTAACTGACGGACAAGGTGGTCAAGAACGAAGTGGACGAAACCATTTAAGTAAATCGCATTCGAATCATGACGACCCCTTACTCAAGCGGAACAGGTTCAGCAAACGACAGTCGAGAAACGGGCTAGATCCCGCGTTCTAGTACCTTCGTCGTCCTTGGCTGTTGATGAAGATGATCACAGCTCAGAGACTCTTGCCGGATGGAAAGTTCATTTCCGTAATGGCATTCGATTGCACTATACATGTTTCAAGTAGATATGGTCATAGCATTCTCAGCGAGGCGCAACGATTAGGGTGTTTTTTTTTGTCTTTTTTTTGAGACGTCTTATTGGCAGATGTGGCAATTATTCTTAGAAGTAGTAAAGCTCCTTCATGGAGATGCTTCGCAACACCTTGATCTTGGGCAAGTAGAGACAACTGGTGGATATCGGCTGTCACCGAGAGGCGTTTAATAATAATGGCCACCTGCTCGGTAACAACATGAATAGATATACAAAAACGAAGCACTACAAATGCCTATCTAGCATAATGACCAAACTATATGGATAGACTAGTGTTTCTTTAGGAAACAGCTGCATGCAATGTCACTTTTAGCATGTCGCAGTACATACGCTTTCTGTGCATTATCGTGAGTTATTTAGGAAGAAATAAAAGTAGAGTACACTAATAGGAGACAAGTGAAGTATATAAGCTCCTATAAGTACTAATTATTTCAGCTCAATATTCGATGATTTTAATATAAATATATTATAAGTATATGTGAGATACAGTAGGGTGTTAAAAGTGTGCGAACAGCCGCAGTGTGTTAGGACTAGAAAGCCACGAGGTTGCCTTAGGCTAACAAGGTTTATTTGCATAAGCAAGCTTCTATTAGACTCGCGTTATATAATAAGGTTATTTACTATATATAACCGCTAGACTTATAGTAAAAACCTAGAGGTATATAATACTTATAATTATATAAGTATAAACCCCTTACTAAATTAAATAAAAAAAAATAAGAATTAAAATTCTTACTTATTATTATATACCTTTAAATAAGCTATAACTTTTTTAATCTTTTATTTTAATATTTTTAACTTATTTATAATAATTTTAATTTTTTTATTTATATTAAACTATTAAATTAAGAAAGTTATTATAATTTAAACTTATAACTTAATATATAATAATAATAAAGTTACTAAAAAAGGCACTAAACTTATATAAAAACCTATAACTATACCTAAAGCTAGTATTATATTTAAATTACTACTATAACTTATTATACTTTTTATTTAGTAAGAGCTTATAATAGCTATAAAAAATACTTTTATTAGTAATAATTATAATATTAAAATCTTAATACCTTAAAAGTATATTAATTAAGTAAAAAAAAAATAATAACTTTAAAAACTTTAAAAACTTATATATAATATTTATAATAAAGAATTACTAAAAAAGAATATATTTATAGCTTTTATTATACTTATTATATATTATTTATAATAAACCTTTATATAAGCTTCCTTTAAGTAGCCTTTTTATAATAGCTAAAATACCTTTTAATTAAAGACTTTTATTAGTAATTATAAGGTATAATTTATAATAAATTCTTATTAATTTATTACTAACTTTATAAAGGTTTTATATATTAATACTTACCTTACTAGTATTATAAAGTAATATTAAGCTATAAAAGAAAAGATTTATAAGAATTATATTAAAAATTCCCTTTTATAAACTAACTTTTATAACTAGCTTAAAAAAGACCTAAATAATTAAAAAAGCTATTCTCTTAGTATATAATTAAAGCTTATTAGCTTTAAATAAGTAAATTATACTAAATTTAAAAGATTTCTTAAAAAATAAAAATAAACCTATACTAAACTTTTTTTTTAATTAAATATAAAAAATAAAATAAGCCTTTTTTAAATAAGCCTTAACTATA
>SRQA01001075.1:0-12970 GCA_018360365.1 Claviceps citrina
GCATCCATGCCGGGTCGTTGACTCGTCTAGGATGAAAGAAGACCGATACTCACATGGCCACGCCAGCCCCCCGATCCGTAATACCTGCGTTCCGCTCATAGACATCTGCCCGGAGCCCAAGACGGTGCAAGGCCAGCGCCGTCGTCAGGCCACTCACACCAGCCCCGATGATGATGATGCCAAATTCCGCAGAGGACGCCATGGCGAAAACCAACGTTGGTGAATGCAAAAGGGGGGTCGAAATGTTCAACGCTCTAAAAAGCGCCTTGCCCTTGAGGACCCAGGACATAGAAGGAAAGGAAAGAAAAAAGCCACCTGCATCTGAATAATGAAGAAAATGCTCCTTTTGTTCTTTTGGAGTGCGCCTCCCCCCCCCTTTTTGGCCTTTTCTCTTTCGTCGGATTACCTAAGCTGTGGTGGCTTTTTGTTGCCCTCATGCTTGGTCCGCCATCACGAAAGAAGAAGCGAGTGTCGTTGAAATGGCGCATGAGACAGTGATGAAGCACTGTGTAGTAGAAAGACCGCTCGTGTGTGGGAGTTTGTGTTGTGTGGTCATCTAGACGCGTGCTGGGAAGGCTGGGAGTGGGGATGCCTCCTTTTTCTTTTTTCCCTTTCTGCCGCCTACCTCGTACTACGTTGACCTCCTGACAAACATGTACGATTCTGACGAGTCTACTACCTACTAAATGCTTAGTACCTAGTCATGATCCAACGTTCTGCAACAGATTCCATTTCCGACATCGTGTCGTTGGAGCGCTGCTGCTCTCGCTCTAGATGCCGTACCGTGCCATGCACATGTGCTGTTCAGCTCTAATGTCTATGCTTTTCGTCTTTGATCTCGCCCGTGCTGTCTCCCTCTTCCTCCTCTGCGTGGCCCTCAGGCTTCTGCAGAGCTTCTGACCCGGCAATAAATTCATCCCACTTTTCATCGACCGGCTTGTCGCGGGACACGAATCGCACGCGAAGTCTTCTCACACCACGCACCTTGCTTCCAATCTGCGACCGCACGGCATCCTCCAGATCCTTGGTTTCGTCAACCGTCCATGCTCCAGGCACAGCCAGCTCGACATCAACCAGATAATTTTGACCAGACTTGATGCCGCTAATGTCACGTAGCTCTGCCTCGTGACCCTCACTCACAATGGCCAGTGCGCGCTGTGCTTGCTTTCTAACCGACTTCTTCACCTCATCGTCAAGGCTGCGGTCTGCCAACTCGTACAATGCTGCTCTGGTGTTTTCAAATCCTGCGCCGACAACCATGATTGAAATGAAGAGTCCGCCCACTGGGTCTAACCAGGCTGCGTTTTCGAACATGTTGGCACCGACGACAGCAGCAAGTGTAACAATACCCGTCAGGCTGTCGACGCGGTGGTGCACCGCGTTCGAGGCCAACACGGACGACTTGCGTTCCCGCGCAACTTTCATCGCTAAAAAAAAAAAAAAAAAAAAAAAAAAGAGCGTCAGGAACGGATTTCATGTAAGGTTTTGCTGATGAGACTAATAGGAGAAAAAAAAAGACAAGAAAATGGACGTACTCGCATGATACAGCCATTCCTTGATTAGAATGGTCCCAGCGGCTAACCACAGAGCATGGATGCTTGGAATGCCCAGATCGGCGGGACTGTGGGAATGGCTATGGCCGTGACCAACATGCTCAAAGATGTGATGCGCTCCTTCGGGGTTAAAGTGGCCATACAAACTGATGCCGCTCTCCCAGCCCATGTACAAGCCACCTACCAGCAGCATGCCCGACACACCGAGCGACCCCAGGCTTTCCACCTTGCCAAAACCCATTGGAAATCGATGGTTTGGAGGCTTCAAACTCCACGATACCGTCAACAGGGTCAAGACATCCGAGGCGAGATCAGCAAGACTATGCCAGGCGTCCGCTATCATGGCTCTCGAGTTGAAGGCCCATCCGCCGACAAATTTCGCAATGGCCATTCCCAAGTTGGATAAAAGGCCGAGGCGTGTAATGCGCACCCCCGGGTCGCTGGTATTGGTCGACGTCAGATAGGTGTTGTCGTGATGGTGGTGATGATGTCCAAGACCAGAGTGGCCATGGCCATGGTCGTGGCCATGATGGCGAGTCTGCTCGAGCGCAGACCCCATGATTGAGGGCCGTATAGAGATGCGGCTGCGGACAGGGGCCAGGCGAAGCAGGACGCGAGGCGCAGCCGCAGAGGCGAGGATGCGATCCGGCCTTGACGACGACGAGGCCAGTTGAGAGAGGGACTGGGACTTGGGGGAGCTGGGATGCACGGCCGCGGCGGAGAAGCAAGCGTAGGCAGGCAGGCACGGCGTCGACAAGAGGCGGCAGGCGCACGACGTGGAAGATGGGCTCTGGATGAAGCGGCGGGCCTGTGAGCGGTACGGCAAAGGAGAGGGTGAAAGGTCCGGTCGAGGTTGATGTGTCCTCAAGCGTGGCCAGCGGCTGACGCTCGTACTGCGGCCACTCAGAGGCGGCGTAGTTGCAGACTCATCAGTCGAGGACGTGCGGCAATTGCCATGGGAGCTCCTGCCGCTGCTGGCGCTGGCGCTGGTGTGGAGTCGATGGCGCGCACCGCAGCCATTGGCGAGGCGGCCACTGAGGCGGCCACTGAGGCGGCCACCGAGGCGGCCACTGAGGCGGCCACCGAGTCGGCACACCAGGCGAGTGGAGCGCTGGACCTGGGGAGACATTCCCAAAACCTAAAGGGCAGCGCAAGTGCTGCAGCGCGATTTGGCCCTCTGCGTGCGGTTCTGCGTCGGCGGATTGCGGAATGTCGCTGGCGTCTCGGCGCGATTCGACGCGACGCACGATGGCATCGGGCCGGGAGTGCGGTGCGCGGGCGGGCCGAGGGAGAGGGAAGGCAGGAGGCGAGCAAGTCGTTGGTCAACTTGCAAGAGACAAGCAAGTCCAAGTCAGAAGAAGCCAGAAGCGGTGGCGTGAAGGCGAATGGGTCTTGCACAAAGTTGCAATGGAATAGATGGACCATGGGAGTCGATTCGCCGCCCACTTGCACCAAGACCCAGACTCACCACCCGATTTCACGTGCCGCTTTGGCTTTTGGCTCCAATTGATGGCGTCCACGGCGGGGCACTGCGCCGCTGAGCTTGCCCAAGGTACTACTGGTGACTACCAACTTCCAAGTACCAGTGACTTGGAAGTTGTCGGCCAGCGTCATCCATCATCTCTGGACAAGCCAAACCCAGACCCAAACCCAAACAAACGGCCATGTGCAGTCATCAGAGTCATCGCTGATGGTCAGGACACACAAAAAACACATTGCCCGGCATTTGTCTCACCATTCCTCTTGCCCAGCCAAGCAGACTGCAGCACCTGGGCCTCGGGACGAATCGCCAAACTTCCACCACCAACCACCACGAGGTACCCCTGCATTTGCTCGCCGCTCGATGACGCCATCGCTCTCGACGCTCTCGACTGGCCGACGATATCACATACTGGATATCAACCTACCCACCTACCCACCTACCCACCTACCTAGATACTGGGAGGTAATCGGCTCTAGGTCTACACTTGCCCTCAAGTTGCAATGAGAAAACCCCTCATGCGTATTCCGTACACGGACATACTAGCACCTCCTGCCATCATCCCGCCGACTGCCACAACCCTGCAGGGTGGTCTCGCGGCCTTGCTCAACTTCTTCCAGACTCCGCCTCCGCGCAATCTGCCCGACTCGACCGTGCTTCTCACCGGAGCGGGACTGTCCGTCGCGTCCGGTCTCGCTGACTATCGTGGTGTCAAGGGCACATACAGAGTGAACAAGTCCTTCCGCCCCATCTTTCACCATGAATTCATGAGCAATCATGAGGCACGCAAGAGGTACTGGGCCCGTAGCTTTCTTGGCTGGTCTTCGCTTCGCAATGCGCGTCCGAATGCGGGACACTATGCAATCAGGGACTTGGGCGGCCTGGGGTTGGTTCGCAGCGTAATTACACAGAATGTCGATTCATTCCATCCCACCGCCCATCCACAGATGCAGTGCCTAGAGCTGCACGGCTACCTAAGATCTACAGTCTGCACCAGCTGCAAGGCAGAGTTTTCTCGCGAGGAGTTCCAGCAAGAATTGTCCCGCCTCAATCCCCGTTGGGCGGCGCTTCTGGAAGAGGCCGTAGCCTCGGGCGCATTGGCCAAGGGAAGTACGGACGGACAAAGATTCAAGAGCCTCAAGGCCAATCCGGACGGCGACATGGATTTGCCAGAGGCGCCATACACAACGTTTCGATACCCGCCATGTCCCAGTTGTCTGTCAGATCCTCCAAGTGATGCGAATGGTCAGCGGCATACTGTCCAGGTCGACTCCGACGGGGCATGGGCCATGCCGAGCACTGCTGGTGTGCTCAAACCGGCTGTTGTCATGTTTGGGGAGAGCATCGCGGCCAAAGTCAAGACTGCCGCAGAAGACAGCATCGACAACTCTGGCAGGCTTCTCGTTCTCGGCACGTCGCTTGCCACGTACTCGGCATGGAGGCTGGCCAAACGGGCAAAAGACCGTGGCATGCCCATTGCCATTGTCAATATGGGTGGCGTTAGAGGAGAGGAGAATTTTTTTGTGGACGTGGACCCTCAGCAGAAAGGCGGAAGCGCAGTACGAGTCGAATTATCGACAGATGAGCTACTGCCAGCCCTTGTATCTCGGTTGAGAGAAACCGGCGCTGCTTCTCATCATCTGCCGACGATGAAGACGTCCCTCGGAGAATCGGCCATTTTCAAGGATATGTTGTCTTGAGCACCATTGTACACACCCTCTGTACATTATTTATATGCGATTTACATGTCGGAGTATGTCGAGTGGAAGACAATATAGAGTATATCAAAAGAAGTTGCCGAGACTTGCCGGTCTTGATGTGGTTGCGGGAGGGTCTGGGCCCATATTCTGGCCAACTTCTGCGTCTTTCGTTCCATGTGGCTTTGTTGCTTCCAAAAGAGGCTTCTCTTGCGCCTCCGGCCGTGTCGTCTTTCCCGCTCCTCGGTCCATCGGTTGCGAGTGTCTTTCTCTTTCCATGGCTTTCAACACTGCAAGACATCAGTCAGTGAATGCCACGTCTTGACACGAATGGCGTTTCCATGTGCCGGTACGTACTTTCTTCCCAATCCATGTCCCCCTGGGCCTCGTCAACGCCGCCCAGAAGCTTATCCACATCCACTTCTTCCCCATTCTGAAGCTTTCTCAGAGCTTCCCGCAACCGGTCGAGTCTGACTGTCGCCTGTCGGTCATAGCGCTCAGACTGGTTTCGCAACGCAATCATTTGAATGGACATGGAGCCAATCAACAGGAACATGATGACGAAGAAGGTCGCCGGATTCCATTCCTGCGACTTCTTCCCCTTGACCTTGCTGCGGTTTTCCTTTCGAAAAGGCTTCGGGATCAATGAAGTCCAGAATCCCGTGTCGGCAATGGTCGCAGGTCCGGTGCTCGAGAAGCGAATACTACCCAGTGGCCTGGTTGATACTCTTGTTTCAAGATACGCACGGCTGGCGCGTAGGGCCCGGAGCACAGGTCGACGCGTCGTCATGTTGCTTGCCGAGAGAGTTCTCTTGCCGCCAGCGCCGTTTGTCGTTTCCTCTCGACACTATGGTCGATGGACGTTTTCCCTTTTTCTTTGTCAAGATGTGAAGGCTCAGCCACAGCCACAAGGCCCAGCACATGGCACATGCGTCGGTTGCCCTGACAACCCCCGACGGGCCGCCCCACTCACACTCCCCATCTTCCGGTCTGCATCTCAACACCAAACCTTGGGCGATGGAAACAATGTTGCGCTTGTCCTGTAGTACTAGCATATCGTCATTGCATACAGAATCGCATATTGTCTTTTCTTTTTGGGGGGGAGTTTGGCAACCATTGCATCTGTTTGTGTCGTTTCTTCGGCGTTTTCGGTCCCACGACTTCACGTTGCGACGATATAGTTAATGCACGACTCACAAATCAACCCGACATGGCTTCGTTACAAGCATCTTCCGACGCCGTCAAGGCTGCCATCTCCTCTACAGCGACCTGCACGCCGGCTACCGTCGTTTCTCTCAAGGACCTACTCCTTGTTGAGCCAGAAACATCTTGCCCAAGTTCCGCCTCCGCGTCGGCGTCGGCCCCACGTTCTGCAAAATCTGCCACCATTTCCAAATCACGAAGCACTACATCGACCAGGAAAGCTGCCTCGCACCAAGGGCAACTCAGCGCAAGAGACAGGATCGCTCTAGCCACACACGTCATCAATTCTTCATTAAAGACACTCACAGAGGCTGCAAAAACCCCATCCACGCCTCGCAAACCCACCGAGAATGCCTCTCGGACGGATTCAAGGCGGACGTTGCGTCGCTCGCTCTCGACGCCCTTGTCGCCAATGCAGCCGAGGACCCTGAACCGGGTTGCAACTTCACCGGGCGCTTCCATGTCCAAACCAAAGCCCACGCCGCCATCACACTCGACCGGATGTCTGGCCACTGTGGAATGCGCGCGCGCGGCGTTTGCTTGCCTCCGGTCGATGAAGTGTGCGGCTCAAGATGCTCAATACGACTTCCAGGTAGAGAGCGGCATGTCGGCCTTGATCGGGAAGCTCCTCAATCTGAATCTACACGACCAAGCATTGAAGGACATGAGGCTGCTGAAGCGCCGACTCGAGCCGGAAGCAGGGATGGAAACCTCGAAGACAACAACAAAGTCGGCGCCTGCCGAAAAAACGAACGTCGCTGAAGAAATTGCAAACTTGCTCGAGTTTAAAGGAGGAGTTTCCAAGGCGACACTGCCAATCATCACCACTCTGCAGAGCCAGGTTCTCAAGCTCGTCTGTGCCACGAAGAAGCCGGCACATATAGAGGCACTACTACCCGTGCTGCAGGAGAACAACACGAGCAGCCCAGTTGTACTGCTGCTCAAGATGGCCAATGGCGGAGAAAAGCAGGCCCAAAGGGCCTCCCGTCAGCTGGCCTCTGTGTCGCAGACTCTTCTGTCCATGCTGCCAAGCATCTCGATTCAGGAGGATGCGGTGGCCATGGAGCCCCGGCTGAGTCCGAGTCCGCTTGTCGCTTTTGAGCTGCAGTCTCTGTCTTTCCGGACGCAGCTGAGGTGGTGGAAACTGGCAGGCCATCAGGGCAGTATTGACGACGATGTGCTGACCCCCTTCAGTCGCTGTGTTCGTGCTTTTGCCAGACGATTCAAGGCCGACGACGGACTGCTCTACCAGACGCTGGCGGCAGCATACGAAGCACTCATGCAGATCATCCGCCTCGACAAGCATGAGCCTTCAACCTCGTCCAAATCTCCGCTTTCAACCATATATCAAGTTCTGGGATCCGTGGCTCATGCTGCTCGGCAGTACGATGGAGCTTGCTGCTGGTTCGAAAGCCTCAGGGCCTTGCTTTGCGAGGCTTCTGACTCTGCTGTCCTGATCTGCTCCGTCTCTGCCCGGATACTGGCATCTGCTTTGAAGAAGCCAGAGTTGGACGCGGGCATCGGGCGATGCATTCAGGAGGTCACCAGTAGCTTGGGCGGCAGTCTGAGTGGTACCGTCAGCGAGCTGAACGAACTCCTTGAAAGTCTCGCGGCTGTGAGACGATCTGTCGTTGGGCTGTTGATGAGAGAATTGGACCCAAGCGGCGATGCTGATTCCAAGCCGATTGACAAAACAATCAGCACTTTGCTCAAAGCCTTCATCTTGCAATATCCACGCTTTGTTCGGCGATGGATGGGCACGGCGCCGGGCAAAGATGCTCCGGCGAAGCAGCATTTACAATTTGATCAGCGAAGGCAGGTCGTTCTCCAGTCAATCAACCAGACACTAGATGCGACTCTCATGGTTGTCAAATCGGACATGTCAACCGGAGAAATCGACTGGCAGCGGATGGATGACGTTCTTCAGAATTGCGCCAATCTGCTGGACTCTGTTTGCGATGCATCCATCTCGTGCGCCAGAATGGAACAGTTTGGGACATATCATGTGAAGATATCGACTCTGTACTTTTCCAAGTTCATGGAGTTGCGCAAGATGAAGGACCGGTCCAAGGAACTCAACAAGCAGCTTCTTCAGTCCTTGAGCCGCTCTATCGACAGTGTGAAGGAGCGGTCGTCCGTTGTCAAAGAAAAGGCACAGCTCTCGATGAAACTAGAGCTGTTCGCCGATCTCTGCAAGCGAGCGGGTCGAAGTGAGGAGGCCGTGGCAACTCTGCGCTCCATCTGCATCAGCATGGCAGAAGATGGTGTTCTTTCTGATGTGGCCGCGGCTCTCACGGCATCGTCGCCCGCTCTTGCGTGGGCAACGACCGAGAAAGCCTCGTCGCTCTCGCGGACGCTACGCTCGATTGCGAAGCTGGACAAGTCGTGGAACGACTGGACCTTCTTCCTGCCCGAGCAGGAGCGTGCGGCCGTCCTTGAGCATCTGATGCACCTGAGCGCAGAGCTGTCCTCCCCAGGACAGGTCCTTCGTCTTCATGATCCCAGCCCCGCTGCCCTGCTTCGCATATACACTGCCGAGAAGTATCCCGTCCGGCGGTTCCGGGTCCTGCTTCACCTGCTTTATCAGAACATCGGACAGGAAGAGGAGGTGGGGGCCATCTCGGAGAGCTTGCGTCCGCTTGCCGGGCAGCTGGAGAAGGAAGACAGCGGGGAGGACGGCAGGCTTTCGCAATTCATCCCTCACCTGCAGGCGTATTATTCCTCCATGGTTGCTTTGGTGAACAGCCAGGATGGCTTCCCTGCCTCGGTCATTGGCCAAAACATCACGTCCTGGAGATTGATGCTCGACGGGTGCCAGTCCAGGGAGGACCTGTACGCCAGGATCGACAACCCCGAGATATTGATGGACTTTTTGCGAGCATTGAAGGACCTGGCCGAGTTGCGCGGCGAGGCGCAGCTGCAAATCAGCCTTCTCGAGTTGTCCATCGCCTTGTCCAAGGCAGTCTCGGACTCAGCAGGCTCGTCCCCGGATCGGCTCGTGTTGTGTCACAGCCATTTGGCCATGCAGTATGTCAATATCGGCAGATTCACGCAGGCCTCGGAAGCATTGCGTGTGTGCCAGGACCTTGTCAACCAAAGTGAAGGAATAGCGCGACGGGTCGTCGCCGAGTTGTACTTGTCCCAGGCCGAGTACTTCACCGGTATAGGCAGCTGGGAAGAAGCGTGAGTTAAAAAAAAAAAAAAAAAAAAAGAGTCCCTGTTGCAATCTGCCTCGAGACTGGCACAAGTAAACTAACGCCGCCTTTGTTATAGGTCGGACTACATACAGAGAGCAAGCAGCATATGCGAGGATCCGTACCCGACCTGGGCGCCATCCAGAGCCCAAGCCAACGTGATGCTGTCCGTCTTGGCGCTCATCCAGTCGGTAGTCTCTCTGCAGACGGGCCACATTGACCACGCTCTGTCGACGATCAAGACGGGTGTTCGTACCTTGTCTCATGATTGGGCCAAACTCGAGGCCGCTGGCCCGAGTCCTGATTGCAGCACCATCTCGGAGACCAGCACGACCAGCACGACCAGCCTCGATATGAAGACGGGTCGGCCGCGGGCCAACGGTCCTCGATTCTGGAGTCTGGCAGCCCCGCTCCTCCGTTGTTTCCTCCACATCTCGGCGGTATATGCCCATGTGGGCTTGTTCCAGGAAACGGTCTACTACGCAGACTCCGCCAGCAAGATTGCCGAGAGCACTCAGTCGTCTCTGTATCGCGCCCAGGTCGCAACATGGACCGGGTCGGTGTACCTGAAGGCGGGACGGCTGCCAAAAGCGCTCGAAACCCTGGAGGCGGCTCAGGACGACATGCCCCGTGATGTCTGCTCGGCACGGGTTCAGTTCGCGCGCAAGCTGGGCGAGATGTATTCCGAAATGGGCCAGGAAGAGGATGCCGACAGGTTCTTCGCCGTCGCAGAAGAGACTCTGGACCTCCTGAGCGGCCGCGGTTGCAGCCGAGACGACGCATCAGGCCAAGGCACATCATCGGCCAAGGCCAAGGCCACGGCTGCGTCGGCGAGGACGACAAGAGGCGGGAGGACAACCAAGGCGGCGGCGACGACGACGACGACGACGACGACGACGACGACGACGACGACGACGACTGCGACGACTGCGACGACTACTGCGCCCTCCAGCACCGTTGCACGGCTTGCCAAACGGCAGGGGACGGTGAAGGCCAGGTCACCGCCTGCTGGCGATGCTTGCCGGCTTCCCAGGGACGTGTACCAATCATCTCTACTTGCCGGTGTCCTCCTGTCACGGGCTCTCGGATTCATGCGGAAGAAGGACTGGACGTCGGCTTTGTCGACTCTGGAACAGGCCAAAGAGCTGCCAAAGCTCTTTGGGGCTCTGACTCAGGAGCAAGTCATCATGGCTGCATCTCTCATCGGCCACAGCATGGAGCAGATGATTTCGGATCCCGTCTTCTCCGTCATGCAGGATTCCACCATTTCGTTGCCCGCAGTTTCTTGTGGCTCTGACACCAGCGGCATCAGCAGCAAGACGTCTCCAGACAAGAACAGCGCCGTCACATCGCCGCCTCCTAAACGGGGACGCGCCACGTCGCAGAAGACGATCAAGTGCAGAGGCGGTCCGGCTTTTGCCGACGCGCTGAGGCAGGCCCAGGACGTCTTGATGAATGCGCACGGGTCGACGTTGTCGATTTCGGACAGTGCCATGGTGCACCGTCTCTCGACGCTGCTGCAGAACACCATGATTCTCCTGTCCGCAACGACTGCTGCCAAGTCAAAGGTGGTTCTGTCGTCGGCATTGGCCACGGTGGCGGTGGACCTGGGCCGCAACATTACGTGGACACGCGAGCAGAATACGTTGACGGTCGCGTGCTCGGCCTCCCTCGTCCGTTGCCAGGGTGCGGCGAGTCAGTCGTCTGAACCGGCCAGGGGGGGCACGACGGAGATGGTTCAGGATCTATCGACATTCTACAAGACGTACGTGGATCTGCTTCCGAAGAACTGGTCCGTCATCTCGCTATCATTGAGCGACAACCGCCACGACCTGTCCATCACCAAGCTGCAGGCCGGGCACAGCCCCTTCATCCTGCGGCTGCCACTGGAGCGCGCCAACGGCCGGGATGCCGACTCGGAGGTGTTCAACTTTGAACACGGACGCGAGGAGCTCGCCGACATCATCAGGCTCGCAAACGAGACGAGCCATTCGGCGCGAGACTTGTCCGCCAAGGGCGAGAGGAACGCGTGGTGGGCCGAGCGAGAAGCGCTGGACACGAGGCTCAAGGACCTGCTCCTGACGATGGAGACGACGTGGCTGGGGGGTTTCAAGGGCATCTTCTCGCAACACCAGCGACGGCCCGATCTCCTGGCTCGCTTCCAGAAGAGCTTCCAGCGGATGCTGGACGGATGCCTCCCGTCGCGGAACAACCGAATGCGCGGCAAGAAGACGGCCAAGGCACAGTCCATCAACCTCGACCCCCGGATCCTGGACCTCTTCATCGGCCTCGGCGATCCGACGGATCCCGACTGCGACTACGACGAAGCCCTGAACGACCTGCTGTATTTCGTGGTCGACATTCTCCAGTTCCACGGGGAGAGGAACGCGTACGACGAGATTGACTTTGACGCCATGGTGGTGGAGGCGTATGACGCCCTCCGGGGGTACTACTCGGCGGCCAAGTCGGGTCGTCTCGAGAGGGAGGAGGGCAGCCACACGATCCTGGTGCTGGACAAGGCGCTGCATGCCTTTCCCTGGGAGTCGCTGCCCTGCATGCAGGAGCTGGCGGTGTCGCGCGTTCCCTCCCTGGCGTGCCTCCGACAGCTGATGACGCAGTCGAACCTGCCGGGCAGCAGCAGCAGCGGCAGCAGCAACACGAAGCACACGTCCGACACGCGCGGCGGCCACCACGTCTCCCGAAGCGCGGGCACCTACATGCTGAACCCGTCGTCTGACCTCGCCAACACGCAGGACTACTTCCAGCCGGCCTTCCAGAGCACGCTGACGGGCTGGACCGGCATCGTCAACCGGAGCCCGAGCGAGTCCGAGTTCGAGGACGCGCTCTCCCGGTCCGAGGTGCTGCTCTATTTCGGGCACGGCAGCGGCGCGCAGTACGTCCGCGGGAGGACGATCCGCCGTCTGCGCAGGTGCAGGCCGGCGACGTTCCTGATGGGGTGCAGCTCGGTGGCGCTGACGGAGGCGGGCGGGTTTGAGTGCCACGGCCCGGTGTGGAATTACCTGCTGGCGGGGTGTCCGGCCGTGGTCGGGACGCTGTGGGACGTGACGGACCGGGATATCGATCGGTTTGCGGGGCGGGCGTTTGAGGAATGGGGTCTGTTTGCGAGGGGGACGTTTGGGGCCGAGGAGGGGAAGAGAGGCCATGGCAGGGGCAGGAGCAGGAGCAGGAGCAAGAGACGAGGAGATGTCGGCCAGGAGGGCCAGGAGGGATCGCACAGCAGCAGCGGCGGGGAAGGCGTCTCTTTGTCGTCGTCGTCACTGCCAGAGGCTGTGGCGAGGGCGAGGGAGGCGTGCAGGTTTAGGTACCTGAATGCGGCGGCTGTGGTGGTGTACGGTATTCCGGTGTATGTTGGGGAGTAGTCGTGACGAGGTGGGGGTGGAGGATTGGTTGGTTGGTTGTTGGCTGGTGGATGGATGAGAGATGAGATGAGATGAGATGAGATGGGGCGAGATGAGATGAGGCGAGATGGATGGATAGATGGATAGATACCCTTTGGATATGGAATCCAATTTTCTGGTTATGAAACAAGGAGAGTGTTTTTTTTGTGTTTATTATTTTGGGGTTTGTTTTTTCTTGGCCTGTTTGGTCTGGTTGTTCGTTGTGCTCTGGTGTTTGATGTGCCTGGTTGTTGGTTGTACATAGGTAGTTGCAGCTGTTGGGGGTGTTGCGTTTCACACGGTTCTGTGGACGAGCTTGTTGCTACGGGTCTGTTGCTACGGGCTTGTGCCTGGTTTCGTCGCTATTCTTGACTACTTGCAGCAGGAGCAGGGAACAGCAGCAGCAGGACAAGACAGGACAGAGGGCAGCTGATTTAAAGAGGAA
>SRQA01001076.1:0-12969 GCA_018360365.1 Claviceps citrina
AAGTAGCCGCCGAACGCGAGCGCCTCGCCGATCGGGAGGTCCGCAAAGTCCTGGTCCCGGAAGGCCACCACCTTGCGCGTCGCCACAAAGTGCGCCAGCTCGTCCTTGCCGGCCGCCGTCAGCGACGAGAGCTGCACGCCCGAGACCTCGGACCCGATGCCGGGCGTGAGGTGCGTCACGCGGGGGGGGGCCGCCGCGCTCGCCGGGAAGAGGTTCGGGTACGACGTGTCGGCGTCCTTGCCGTGCTCGTAGTGCTCGAATCTCCGGAGCGGCTCGTACTTTTCCGCCGGGTTCCACGTCGGGAGGTAGTGCGGGTACTGTTTATTGTTAATCCAAAACATCAGACTGGCGCGTCAAATGCCGTTGCTCGTCGCTCACCTTGGCTGCATCGCCGCCCACCTTGCCCGTCTCAACGTCCCGGTCCACGCTATAAGGATCGATCTCCTTGTAGTCCCCCAGGCTGAGCTTGTAGGACGAGAGAGGCACCTGCTCCGTCGTGGTTGTGGAAACGGCTGAAGGGGCCATTTTGCCCTTGCTATCTACTGGGTAGGAAGGTAGGGAGGTAGGGAGGTAGGTAGGTAGGTCGTAGGTAGGTTCGTAGTCTGTCAACTCAAACATGTCCTTCACCACATCCCATCCGTCACAGACATATAGATCTATATACTCTTCACCTTTTGTCTCTTCCACGCCACAAATTGACGGGACAAAGAACAGTTGCACGCCATTCTTAACCCTCCCCCACAAATATTGCGTGACCTGTCGATTGCGTCAATCGCGGTGCCCTTTTCGCCAGAATTGGCGCCTGGCCTGTCCGCGCTGTCGCTGTGGCGTCGAAGCAATTGCCCGGGGGGCCCAGCGAGCGCCGAGCACGCAATTTCCACGGAAACGAGCACAATCATGGATTGATGTGTGATAACATCAGGTTGCGCCGTGTGTCCGTGTCACCCCGGTCAACGCACGTCAGGGAGGGCACGCACGCCATTTGTCTTGACAATCTCAATCAGATTGGTTACAGCCGCTTGGTTTAGACTTGGTTCTGCGGTTGACTATGACAGGCGGAAAGGAAGCGAATGGAAAAAGGCAAGAGAGTAACAAAGGTAAAAGGGGGGGATCTTTCTATTCCTGCCATTGAATCTATCCAGGTACGCTATGGACTGCTTTGCGCACAAGGTAAAGGAGCTGCCACGAATGTTGGGGAGCAAATGGGGTATCTTTATTTCTTGTTTTTCTTCTTCATAATCAAGGCATCTTCATTCTATTCGAGTTCAATAGTACCCGGTGGCTTTGAGGATCTGCCAAGTATCAATAAGCTCGTACTCTTGATGCAACGGAGGGATATGGGCGGATGGGCTTACAGATCGTATGTAACTCGGGACACTCCGTCCACTTCATTAACGATCCGCCGGGCAATAGCCTTAAGCAGGCCAAAGGGAAACTCATATGGCTCGGCGCTCATGAAGTCGCTCGTCGTTACAGCACGAAGACTGCCCAGCAAAGTCAGCAATGCGCCGTAAAAGGCGCACGGGTTGCGGGATCAACTAGTGACTCACATGACAATGTATCCGTAGACACGGGTGTCGCCCATAACTCCGACAGCTGAAAAAGAAGGGCGTTAGCAATGTCCGTACATGGTGGCGCTTCAGCGATCCCATTTCTTGTGTGTGTACCTTTATTGGTATCCAGGCCAGCGTAGGCTTGGGACATCTGTTGCGAGGAGTCAGCTCTTGTTCAAATTGTTGATGTCACTCCCACACCCACCTCGTTGTAGATGCCAGCTTCCTTGATCATGGAGATGAAGATATGGTCTGCCTTTCTTGCGATGTCTACTCTTTCGGCTGTCAAATCCCCAAGAACGCGAACTCCAATACCGGGCCTGTTTTGTTAATTCATCCATCAGTTAGCTCAGCCTGCTTAGTGTGTGGGGGCGGCAGTAAAAAGGAAGGAGGAAAAGGGAAAGAACAAAAATCCCGCCTGCTCCTTTTGTCATGTTTCGCACGTCCAGCCTTGCTTGGGCTGTGTGCTCTTGCAAAGAACCCGATCTAATTGCGAGACTTACCCCGGAAAAGGATGTCGGTTTACAAGATCTTCGTGGATCTTGAGACGCCGGCCGAGGCTTCTCACTTCGTCCTTGAAAAGTTCCCTCAAAGGTTCCAAAAGCTAAATCGGTGTTAGATTCCCATCATCCTTTATCGTTGAACACATGTCTCGAATTATTTCTCGCCGCGTGCAGCACAAGAGAATAAACGGGGGTGGGACGGGGATGTAGACATACCCTCAGGCCATGCTGTTGTCGTGAGAGTCAGTCAAGATAGCTTGATGATACATAATATAGTGGGGGGTGTTTAGCTTACGCCATCCATCATGCGCTGTACACTTTGGTCAGTCTACATTGGATACAGAAACGTGGGTTCTAGCTTGACGTGCAGACAATATCAAGAAGCTCAAAGACCGACTGAGTCCATGAGCCTCAACACCGTCCCAAGGATGTTAAACGAGGAAACGACTTGCCTGCGGTAGACCTCCGACGTTATGATGCGACTTGATCACAGCTGACGGTCCTTTGTAGGAAAGACTCTCTATACTGCGCTCGATTAGCCTTGTCCCAGGGACGGGACACACGGCCCGAGTACTTACACATCCGGGTACAGCTGCAAGGTTTTGAGTCAGTTCGTGCATTCAGATGCCACTCAGTCACCGGGGGGGGGTAGGCATACTGTTCCCTGAAGAAACCATGAAACCTTTCCGGCATTGGGGGTATCCTTGGCTTCATCCTCGATCCTAATGGCCTCTTTCTCAAACAGGTCGATCTATAGTATCGTTAGTACCGTAAAACATTCGGCGACATGTGAATGCGACAACCTACAAAGGTTTCGCCAATAATCTTGCGCTTCTTCTCAGGTTCTTTAATGCCCTTTAGACGGCTAAGGAAAAGCTCAGATCCATCGACCACTGTAAGATTAATGCCAAGATGCTCTTGAAGCGTTGCCTTGACCTCCTCGCACTCGTTGAGGCGCATCAATCCTGCCACACGTTAGTGGTGACCAGACTCGTGCGCAAAACTCAAGACGTACCATTGTCGATCAGTATAGCATGGAAGCGGTCACCTCAACGATGTGTTAGCCTCGACATACATGCTGACCGGGCGTAGCTTATCAGGGTCATACCAATAGCTTCTTTCATGAGCTCAGCTGCCACTGTGCTATCAACACCCCCTGAGACTCCGCCGATAACTTGGGCTGTGTCGCCAACGAGCTTCCTGATTCGTGTGATCTCCTGCTCAATAAAATCGCTCATGACCCAATTAGGTTGCGCTCCACAAATATCGACGCTGAAATTGCGCAAGATCTCGGTTCCGCGGGGTGTCTGTTGATTGCAACATGTAAGGTAAGTTGAGTGGTACGGCACAAGGATGGCAGACCGAGGACTAGTATACATACGTGTTCCAGCTCAGGGTGAAATTGTACGCCTATTTACGTCTCCGGTTTAGTAAGAGTGGTCATGAAGTATGAGGTGTAGGGATGGAACGGCTTGAAATGATGCGTTGTAAGGATGAACAACAACGCACCAAAAATAGGCTTTGTCTGATGAGCAATGCCAGCAAACTCAGAGTTGACTGTTTTGGCCACAACCACAAATTCTGCAGGCAGGCGCACGAGCTTGTCAAAATGGCTCATGTAGGCTATGCGAAGAGTTAGGATCCCATCAGATGGGTTAGTCACACTGGAGGGGAGCGCAATTCACCATGCATCGTCTCGCCCAGGCCAGCGAAGAGGCGGTCGGCATGGCTGCCGGCTTTATGAATGGTGACATCAGCGTGGCCGTATTCTGTTCAGCGAAAGCGTTAGAAAGGGAGAGAAAAGTTGAGCGCTCAAGAGTTCAGCAGAGGCTCTGACCTCGAGCCGTTCCGCGGGCGACATTGCCGGAATCGGTTTGCCACGCAATTTCCTACGGGCAGTTAGCCACTGTGTGTTCAAAGCGAGACGAGAAGTGGCGAGACTTGCCTGACAGCCATAGCTAGATTCGCGGGATCGATCAGTAATGCGGCCATGATTATGCTCGAAAGATCATACCAGATGCCCCTGTCAAAATGTGCGTTAGTGACTGGTAGTGCTCTTCTCAAAGGCTCCTGGAGGCACTTACAGAATAGGAACGCCAAGGTCGAACACAGCGGGGTCGACGTCTTCCAAGTATCAGTACAACCTGAAGACTACATTTGAAGGGAAACGGCACTCACGGGGCGACCCCTCGTCGTAGACTGAGGCGGGACCTCCGGACAAGATGATGCCCTTCGGCTTCCAGGTCAGATCAGCGAGCTTGGTGTTGCATGGTAGCATCTCAGTATAGACATTGAGCGACCGCAGGCGTCGGAGGATGAGATGGCTCGTTTGACTGGCGTGGGTGTCAGCCCAAGGTCGCGTTGAAGGTATTCGTTCGGCTCGTAGCAATTACCTGCCAAAATCCAGCACTAGGATTGTCTGTAACGAGACATGTCAGACCTGCAGCTTGGCGCGGGAGAGTGTAACTTGGAAACCACAGACGTCGAAATGATTGTGAGGCGCCTCGGCCTCGATCTCGGTGGCCATTGTGTTTCGGGATTCGGGATGCGGGATGCCGCTGCGTGGATGAGACTGACGGATGATGGTTGGATGAGTGCTTGTAAAGAAAAAAAAAATTTGATACCAAACATGTCGCTTGACTTTTGTGCCCTCCCCTCCATCATTTAGCGTCTTATCTTATCTCGATTTGGAGGTGGGGACTTGCAGCATTCGCGCAGTAAATGTCGCCCGTGGTCACGTGTGTGGATCCCTTTAGATAGTTATCTCGCTTTATTGCAAAGAGCGCAGTCACCGCCCTTTGCCCTATGCGCCACTAGGGCACACAGGAGCTCTTTTCCGCCCACATCTAGGCTCTCTTTTTTCCCTCTCTTTTTCTCTCTTTTGTATTAATATATCTAGATAGGTTATACTATTATGTATTTATACTAGTGTATTTTTTATACTAGAGTTATAAGCCTAGGAAGTTAATAAGACTTATAACTTCCTATTATATATTTACTACGTTTTAAAGCATAGATTTATTCTTACTAAAGATCCTATTATTTAATTAAAGCACCCCTTCTTTTTTTAATCTAATCCCCTAATTCCTTATTAAGATAAAAACTAATAACACTTTTCGCGCCCTTAATAACCTTAAGCTATCTTCCCCTAATAAATAAAAAGAATAAATTAACACGCTTAAAGTTACTACTAATAGTTAAGATATCTAGGAATTAGTTAATTTAGATCTCCTAGTGTAGCTAAGTAATATTATTAAAGCTCCTACTATATTATTTATAGTAAGGGCTATAGTAGTCTTAAAGGATTTAAAGAAGATTAATAAGAGCCTTATAATATAAGATACCTTTAGCTAGACCTAAGCTAAATATTAAAGTAACCTTTAGTCTTATAAAGCTAAAAAGGTTAAAGAAATAGCTTTAAAGACTTAGATTATATATATAGTTAAAGCAATAATTTACGTAATAATAATTAACAAGATTAAAGAGACTAAAGAGCTTGTGAAAGCAGCCTTTATAGCTCCTGCTAACCCTATTATGCATTAGATGCCTTTAATAATAAAAGAAAATAAAAAGCTTACCTTAACTAAAGACCCTGCTTTAATCTCTATACCTAACACATCTTTAAAGGTTATAAAGAGCGCTCCTTATATTACTCTTTAAGATATTATAAAAAAGCTTTAATTATGTTTCCTTATTAGTAACCTTATTCTTTATTAAAAGGCTATAAATTACTATAATACTTATCTCTAAGAGGTAAAGCGCACAAATTATAACCCTAATCTTTAGCTTATAAAGTAGTATTTACTTTATATAAAGGGTAAGAAGCATAATATTAACAAAATTAAGGGTGTAGGTAGTATTTAATCTTTCCTCCTTATAATTAGTGCTTAATTCTAGCTAAACTAAGCATAAGTAAAGCTTATAAAGCTTCTTAAGTATAAAGGAAAGCTCCCTTTTACTATTAACCTTTGTAATACTACTAAGAGATTTACGCTTTATTATAAGGTAGTATAGAGTTTTAATAATTATAGTAAGGGAGTTTTCTCTATACTTAGAGGTTACTCTAATAACCTAAATACAAGTAAGAAATAAGGCAAAGGAAAGAGTATTAATAAAGATTGCCTTTATAAAGCTACTTAGAAGCCTAAATTTTACTATTAGAACCTAGCTAAGTGTTATAACCTATATGCTACTATAACTAGGTAAGTATCTTAAAATAGTTACAAACTAAGCAAAGAAGATTATAATAAGATTAAGAAAAGCTATAAGAGTAGTAAGTAGGACTCCCTTTACGCTAAAGTTATAAAAAATAGTTAGAAAATTAATAATAATAATAAGGGTAATGCTTATAATTTCCCTCTACCTAGGGGGGTAAGTATAGTAATCCTTAACCCTTCTAAGATTAACGCTTTTCCTCTAGTATAGGGAATTTATATAACGCTTTAGAACTCTAAGTATATGCTTTCTAAAAGCACTTTTCTTAATAATTATAATATAATATATATAGTTAATAATATTAATCTCTTAGTGCCTAGTTCCTTCTGTTACACTAATAATAACTTTCTTAAAGCTAGCATAACTTCTTTCTAGATCTCTAGCAAAGGCACGCGTGTAATTAGGAAGATCTTAAACAGAAGAAATAGCGCTTATACTAAGGATCTTATGCTTTATAATATTACTTTAGTTAAAGGGTTTTATATAAATATTATCTCTAAGAGCAAACTCTTAAAATCTAGTGTTTAGTACTATAGTATTAATAACTCTCTATGCTTTAGGCCTCTTAAGAAAAGCTTTATTATTATAAATCTAGTTAGAAAGTATAATATTATCTTCCTTAAATTTAAACCTTTTTCTTACTACTCTTCTAAACACAAGAATATAACCACAAACCCTAACATAACTATAATCTTTACTACCTACTAACTAGACCTTTAAAGAGGTAATTAACACTTATAGCTAAGTTAAATTATACGCCCTTCTTATGCTAATAACAAAGAACTTTAGTATTTTTATATAGGCTACCTTAGTAAGAATACTCTTAGCTAGCTAAGTTATAGCATAAGAGGTGCTTGCTTATAAGGTATAGTATATAAAGACTATAAGACTTATGCTTTAGTTTTCGCTTAAAAAGTAATTTTACAAAGGCTACTAATATATTAATTACTAAGGCCCTTTTAGCAGGTGTATTAGGACCTTTAAGACTACAAAATAAGCTATAATAAAATAAATTAGCTCTTAACCTTTAAGGATAAATACACTAGTATAATATAGGTACACATATTGCTAGATAAAACATAGGTATTAGTCTTTAACGTATTATTTTACTTTAAAGCCTAGGTTATAAAGTAATTTAGTCTCCTAATTATAAGATTTATATAAGATAATAAGAGGGCTGTAATCTACAAAGCTTTTAATATATAGTATTAAAGCTAGGTACGTAAAAAAGGTATTATACTAGAGCTTGCTCCTCCTTACACTTATAAGCTAAATAGCTATATAAAAAAAGCAAATTAAATAATTACTACAAAGTTAAATATAATACTTAATAAAGCGTTTCTCCTAGCTAATTTGTAGCTAGAGAGCACTCTTACTATAGCCTTTTTACATAATATTAGCTCCTCTTAGTAATTAGGATAGAAAACACTATTAGAGACCCTTAAGACCTAGTTTTGTAATAACACATAGCTTTTAATTTAGGAGTAGTCTATAGATTTATAACCTAATTAGAGCGGTTTATATATATATAAATATTATGCTTATCCTCTCTAGAGGGATTATAAGGCTAACTATAGCTACTAACACTATAAAACTAGCCCTAGGGAATATATTAAATATCTTATAGGCTATATAGCTTCTAATATATATTAAATATAGGTATTAAAGCTAGGAAAGGTAATAACTATAAGGAATATAATATTTAATAAAAAGATCTTTTATAATCCTATTAAGGAAAGTACTAAAGCATAATTTATAGCTAAGCTTAAAGCTTAATTTAAAAAACTATAAATTAATACAAAGCTTAATAATAATATTAATTTAATCCTTATATTACTATAACTACTTCCGCTAGAGAATATGCTAGAGAGTTTAAACTTAGGGGTAGATATGCCTTAGAGCGTTCCTTTAAGTAAAGAAAATTTACCTTAAGACCCTAGAAAGCACTAATATCTTTAACTACTAATACCTAAGTTTATAGGACTTTAAATACCTAAGTATATACTAGATCTAGAAGTATATATAGTAATGCTAAGTATAATAAACACGTAGGGAGTATAAGTTATACCCTCTAAGGCTCTTAAAAGCCCTCTTTCTTATAACTTAGTAATTATAAGGGAAGAGTAAGGTAATAATACCTTAAGATAGGGAAAGACCCTATATATTAATAAACTATTAGAAGAGTAGATCTAATATAAATTAATTATATAAATTAGCAAGCAAATAAATAAAGAGCAGCCCTATTATATAATACCTTATACTTAGGGAGCTTCTAATACTCCTAGACCTTTTAATAAATTAGCTACTTAGCTAGAAGGGTCTAAACTAAAGAAACCTACTATAAAGTAATTAAGCAATATGCTACAAAAGGGATTATACTAAAGCTTACAGATTACTAGTAAGGAAGCTTAAGGGCATAAAATAGATTAGAGCGCCTTAAAGAAAAGAAAGCCTAATAAGCATCTCCTACCTTTCCTATAAAGCCTCTAAGACCTTAAAGAGATTTATAACATATCTAATTAATAAATTATAGAATCTATTAACATAGAGAGCTTATAGATAATTTTCTTTGTCTTTAATGCGTATTATAATAAAAAAAGCAAAGCTAACGCGGCTAAGACCCTTAAAACTCTAATAATCTAGCAAGCTAACCTAGTAAAAGCGCCGCGAATATATAAAAAGGCTATAGCTTACCTATTAAAAGCTTTTTAAATTAAAGTAATATAAGATAAAATTAATAAATTAAAGGAAAGAAGTACTTAGACTCCTATTAAACGCGCGGTAGCTAAATTAAGGCCTTTGCTATTAAAATAGGTTTTTGCTTATAAGTTTAATAATAAAGGGATTCTTAAATATTATAAAGTATATATTTATATAAGAGGAGATCTCTAACTAAAGGATATAATTAAAAAGACCTATACTATAACACTTATAGCGCACGCTTTCTACATACTTATAGTAATTATAGGGAAATTTAACTTAGAGATAAGGCAGTAGAATATAAAGAATACCTTCCTCTACATAATACATAGTAAGAACATAATACTTATAATATATAATCTGCCTCTAGGATTTAAGCAAGAAGGATACTATATAAAGCTTTTAAGGGCTTTGTATAGATTAAGAGATTTACTATAGCTTTAGTTTAAGGAATTAAGCAAAAAGCTTAAGGAGCTTAGGCTTAAAGCCTACTAAGAAGAGCCTTGCCTTTTCTACATAAAAGACTATATAATATTTATTATATTCTTTATAAATAATATTATTATAGCTTTCTATAGAGATATAATAAAAAGGGCAGATAAGATCTCTGCTAGCCTTAGGGAATTATATAAGCTAAATATAAAAGGCAAAGTACGCTTTTTTCTAGGTATTTAAGTAATTCGCAACCAAGCAAAGCAGAAGATTTATCTCTCTTATAAAGTATACATTAATAAAATTACTAAGAAATTTAGCTAAGCTTAAAAAGCTATATATCCTGCTATTCTAATCCCTGTAATAAAGTACTATAAGCATAAGGGAGAAGCTACAAAATCTAAGATAAAATTATACTAAGAGCAAATTAGCTTAATTTTATATATAGTAATTATAATTAAGCCTAACGTTACATACGCTATATTAAAGCTATTATAATTCCTTATAAATCTAGGAAGAGAGCATAGCAGGGCAGTAGATTAAGCTATTAGATATTTATTCCTTACATAGCATCTTGCCTTATACTATAGTAGTATAAGTAACACACATGTATTACAAATATCTAGTAACACTTCTTTTAGTAATAACCTTACTACGCGCAGGTCTTTATAGGGATATCTTATTACTCTTTTTAAAGAGCTAATCCTATAAAAGGTAACGCACTAAATAACTATAAGCACGTTAACTATAAAGGCTAAATTACTTGCTTTATAGCAAATAGCACAAGAGATAATAGCGCTTTAGCGCCTCTTTTATAATATTTAACTCTACACTTACAAAGACTAGATTATTAATTATAATAATTTATAAATAATTTAGTTAGTGCTAAATAATATAAAACGCACTAATATATAGCTAAGGCATATTAATATTTATAATATATAATTAAAGCAAGAGTTTAAGCAAGGAAGCTTTAAAATCTTATATCTTCCTACTATAAACATACTAGCTAATAGGTTTACAAAGGCATTAGATTATTAGCGCTTTAAGCAATTCTAGAAAATGCTTAAAATAGTTAATTTATATACCTAATCTCTTAAAAAGTAATTAGATTTTTAAACAAAGCTTTTAGCACAAAAACACTACACACTACAAGTCCTCCTAGGCTTATAGTAATTATAGTAACTATAGAATTTAATTAAAAACAAATATATACACACTACTCTATAAAAGTAATTTAAGGAACTAAGGAAAGCTTTAAGAGCTTTGTTAATTAGAGCAATTTAATTATTTCACATATAAGTATTATAATTATAAATTTAACACTTAAGGGGGGGGGTAGCTAGGTATATTACCCTAAGTAATTATATAAGAGCCCTCCCCTTAAGTAGCAAAAGCGCTATTAAGGCAAATATAATTTTTTTTAAGGTAAAATTTAATGCTACTAACACTAATATATAAAAAAGAAAAACAAACAAAACGCCTAACTAAACTACGCAAAAAGTAATAAAAGTAATAAGACTTCTACATAAGAGCACGTATAATACTCTTAAGGTGCACTATAATAGTTATAACCTTCTCCTTTATAGTATTAGTTATGCTAGCGCTAGTAATAGTAGCAGGAGCGTTATTATAAACTAAGGGCTTCTTAGTTATAAGATCCTATTACACGCATAGTACTATATAGCATTAGTTATATAGCTTCTTTTATTAGAAATAAAGCACATATAAAGAAGGAGATCTTCTTACCTAACTATTAACACCCTATACTACTATTATTTGTCTAACTATAAAAGCTATAATAAAGGGCAAAGGGGAATACTTATAATTCCCCTACTTATAAGTATAATAACACTTACTACGCCCCTAAGTATAATTAAAGTAGCGCCTATTACCCTTACTATAAATACAAGAACGCATATACCCCTAGTAAGAGTGTGCGCGCTCTGCACCTTTAGCAGGGATAGTAGGCTATTATGAAAGTGTCATGAATAGGTCAGGGATATTAGAGTGAGAGATTAAGGAAGTCACGGCTTATTTGAAGGTATGTAGCAATAGGTAACGGTTTTAATTCTTGCCCCCTTTTATCTAATCTAGTTAGAGGTCTATGCCTATATAATTATAAGTGTTACATGCCTCTAGTCCTTGCTATAAGTCTAGTGGTTATACCTTACTATAAGTCTAGCGCTTATACGCAGTAAATAACCTTATTATATAACGCAAATCTAATAGAGGCTTGCTTATATAAATAAATCCTATTAGCCTAAGGTAACCTTATAGCTTTCTAGTCCTAACAGGGTAACCCTCTCCGCTTGTGACTGTCTTAGTTATAAAAGGTTCCCTTTATATTGCCTAATTTAAATATTACAAACTAATCTTAAAAATTTCTAATGCTTCTAATCTACGTATATCCTTTGTAATACTTGTGATATTACTACTTCCCTACTTTTAATTTCTATAAACCTTCTTCCCCCTTATTTTTTAATCTTATTATTATACGCTAGCTTCCTCTTAAAGAATTCTTTAATTATATTCCTAAGGGACTTGTGGATCTGTGAAATCGCGGTAATATATTTACGTATTCTCTAAGTTATTATACCCTTCTTATTTAATAAAGTACTTTTATTAGTTTCCTTAATGCTTATAGGTAATAATTCCTTTTATAATATATAAAGGATCTTCTCCTGTAAGGAGAGGTACTTGCTATGTTGCTTTTAGTATGCTTTTTAGATCTCCTTTATATAATTCTAAGTTTAAAATATAAAAAATATTATAAAGTCTTATGCCTTTTAGAAGCTCTATGCGGTAAGCTAACCTGTGATTTCTAATTAACTTAATAATTTTATAGGGTCTTAGGTACTTTGCTGTAAGCTTCTTGCTTAGTTACTATAAATTAATATTTTTTATAAATAAAAGAATATAGTCTCTTACATTAAATTTTATTAGTATTCTCTTTTAATTATAATACTTAGCTTGTATAGCTTGTATATATTATAGGAGCTTCTGTGTTTCTTTGTGTTTGCGTTATAGCTTTGCTTTACGTAACTTAGCTTGTTTATTTATTATAGTAGTTATTCTCTTTATATATAATAGGCCTTTAGGTGTAAAACCTTAAAGCGCCTTAGCAGGGGATTTGTAGAGAGAGCTATAGTAGCTTATATTATATGTGAATTATACTATTAGTAAAAGGTTAACCTAATTAGTTTATTTAGCGCTAGCAAAGGCTTATAGATAATGCTTAAGTAATTAGTTTATTTGTTTAGTCTAACTGTTTGTTTAAGGATAGAATATAGTGCTTAGTTAACGCTTAGTTATAATGTTATAGTAGAAGGTTTACTAGAAAGAGCTTGTAAAAGTTATTTTGTGGTTAGTTATAATGCTTTCTAGGATACTATAATCTTTAAAGACTAAATTAATAAAAAGCGTAGCTAAACCATTACTACTTAATCGCTTTAATATTAGCATATAAATAGTGTACTTTATAAATTAGTTAACTATTATAAGGATAGCGTTATATATCTTAGATCCTAATCCCTTTACTAGTGGAAGTCCTATAATAAAGTCTA
>SRQA01001077.1:0-12959 GCA_018360365.1 Claviceps citrina
GCGGCGAATAACCTTATTATATAACGCGAATCTAACAGAGGCTTGCTCGTGCAAATAGATCCTGTTGGCCTAAGGCAACCTCGTGGCTTTCTAGTCCTGACATATTTATATAAAGCTATAGCCTTTATAAGGTAAGGCTACTTTATACCTAGGTTATTAGAAATATAATTACTTATAGTATAGGATTTTACTATACCTAGGCTAAGTATAATAAGGTTATAAAAGGTATAGTAAAGGTATTTATAATTAAGTAAAATAAATATCTTTAAATTATTACTTGGGCTTATAAGGCTATACTACTCCTATTACTTAAGATTAAAGTAATTATTCCCCCCTTAAACCTTTATCTAAACTTTTATTACTAAAAATACTATAAATAATTAAAATCTAGTAGGATAGTAAAGAGAATATATAGCATATATATAGTAATAATAACCTTACTTTATAACTAAAGAACTTATAAATAGCCTAGACACCCCTTACTAGCTTATATAGCGCTACTAGGAAGGCCCCCCCCTGCCCTTAATAACCTATTAGCTAAGGAGGAACTTAAGTAAGACTAGAGGAATAAATAATACTATAATAAAAATAGTGCTTAGAAGTGCTAGCTATAATATACCCTTATAGTAATAAAATATAGCCTAAGCTTTTACTTAATATATAAAGTAATGATTTTTTATAAGGTAATATAAAAGTATAAGTCTACTACCTTTATTTAAATATATATAAAGAAAATAAGGCTATAAGCCTTTTTATATAAAAGATATATACTAAAGGCAGACTCCTTACTTTACCTCTATAGGAATGCCTTAGAAATATACTATTATATTATTATAAAATACCTATAATTTGCTAAGCTTTAGCTTATTTATCTAGATCCTAGTCCCTTTTAGGACTAATATAAAGTAATTACTACTTTTAATAACTATTACACTACCCTTATTATAGCCTATTAGCTTATATAAATAAAATAGCTAGGATAATTTACCTTAGTAGTATATTTATATAAGGACTAGGAAGAGGTAAAGGCTATAGGGGCAGAGGGCTCTAGCTAAGGGCTAGTAGGGGCTAAGATAAACTAGGAAAATAACTACTCCTATATTATAATTATATAACTTAGGGATAATACCTATACTAGGACCTTAGTAAATAAGCCCTAAGGAAGGGAGGGATAAGAAAAACCTAAACTAATTTACTTATATATAGTAAAATAAACCTAAAATAATAAAAAGAAAACTTTATAAATAAAGGAAATTAGCCCTAGCCTTATACCTTACCCTATCCCTACCCCCTACCTTACCCCTTACCCTAACCTCTCCTGCCTTAGCTACTCCTAGGCAGGCGCTTATAAGAATACTTTACTAAAGGAGGGGTTCTAGGCTTAGACTTATCCTAGTCCCCCCCTGCCTGCCTACTAGATATACCCTATACTAGGATAGTTTACTTAATAAAAGTAAGGTGCTTTATATATTCCTATGCCTTAAAGTTATACTTTACTTTTATATTTACTTACTATACTATTACTTTAGCTATTATTACTATAGCTACCTCTTTTTAGTATTAGATTATCTTAAACTTATTATAAGCTTACCTTTTATTTTCCTTTACTTATTACTATACTACTTTTTACTATACCTTTAGTTTAGCTACTACTACCTTATAAATAGCTATATTAAATACTAAGTAAGACTGCCCCTTAGCTTACTAGACCCTTATTACTTTTCTTGCTTTATATTTAGCTATTACTTTATTAATATTTATATCTTAACGCTAGCTTTTATTATAAGTAAATGTTATTACTACCTTAAGTAAGTTAGTAATTTACTACTATACTACTAGGTTTTTATAGTATAAGAAGATTTCCTTTTTATAAAGGGTAATATTCTTATAATATAAGGCTATTTCCTCTTAGTACTAAGCTAAGTTACTTATAAAGAGGAGTAGGACTAGGGTAGCTAAGGCTATAATACTCTTTTAATTAATTACTTATATAGCCTTATTTTATAAGGTATTATAATATACTTATTATATATAAAGTTAGTAAATAATATAGGACCTAAATAGGGTTAGTTTTAGTAGTATAAGGGACTTATATTAAGAGCTAAATTATTCTTTAGCTACTTTCTTAACTTTAGTAGCTTAGTGTGATGGTATTGGGCTTTGCCTAATGTGGGGCTGATGCGGGTGCGCATCGGTGGTTATGCGCACCTCGCCTCGCGCGTAGGGCTTACGTATAATAATAGGGGGGTATTTGTAGCGAGGGTATAAAGGGGGCATAATAGGGTCTTTATATTACCTTTCCTTCCTTTCTCTTTATATCTTTTAATAGCATTCTAATACCTATTAGCAGTAATAATAGGGCTAGTTTATAATATTTAAAAGATATCCTTTAGCCTTATGTTTCTTTTAGCTACTAAAATAAGTTAATATGCCTTTAAACACAAATATAAACATATAGGCTAATAGACCTGCTTCTCTTATAATAGAAGATATAATAGTAATTCTTAACTATATTAATATAACCCTAACTACGCAAGGTAACACTCTTATAGCTATATAATAGTACCTTAATGCCGTATAGGAGCGGGAAGACACTACTATAGCTATAATTTAGGCTATATAGGCCGCCGCTAACTATATAATCTAATCTACTACTACTACTGCCTTAGCTATATCCCTTCCCTTGCCTACTAATATAACCCTCCTTTCTAGAGTAACTAACCTCCCTTTACCTCTTGCTATGCTTCTAGTCTGCTATAAGCTAATTCTAACTAGCTCTCCTTATAATAGCAAATAATTTACCTTTAATACCTAGCGCTTCTTTATAGTATATAAGCTATAGGTAGATTATAACTTTATTAGTTTTGCTATAGACTAGTAGATATTTATTTACTAAAACCTCTTATTCTTTATTTAGGCTAAGGTTACCCTATTCTTTAAAAAGGGGGATTTTATTTACTATAACCTAGCTACCTTTCTAAACTATCTCTCTAAGCTTTACTCTAACCCTTATTACTATAAGATAGCCCTTACTAAACTTAATTAGATAGAGTAGGCTAGTAATAAATCCTTCTCTGCCTTCTTTATTTGCTTTAAGTAAAAACTCTCCCTTACTAGTAGTATAAGCTAGGATAATAAGGTCTATCTTACTAAGCTATACTATACGCTTAATAAGCAAATATATAGTATATACATTAGCTATAGCATCTCCTATAATAGCTATAATACTACTATAAAGCAGTACTATACTATTACCCTAGACCTTAAGACCTTTGCGCTTAAGGATTGCTTTTGCACTAGGCGTTTAATAAATCCTCTAGCCTAGTATTACTATACTACTAACTATAAGGGGGATATAGCTATATTTAGGGTAAATACTATAAGGACCTAGGGCAAGGGTAGGAAGAAGAAAAAGCTAAAGGCTAAGGATATAGCCTTACCCTTTACTTAGGTATAAGCTAAGTAAGTAACTAACTAGGAGATAGTGTGTTACTAGGAGTCTAGTGCTTGCTTATGCTATAGAGAGATAGGTTATATAGCTTATAACTACTCCCTCCTTTCCTCTTTTTAGCCTAAGGTCTATATTTAGTAGGCTATTACTAAGGCTAATAACTATAAGTATAAGGAGGAGGAGGAGAATAAGATAGGAAAAGACTAGCCCCTATAGTAAGTCTTATATAGGGGCTTCTAGGCTTTATTATATAGTAGACTCTAGGTTAGAAGGAGGTAGAGTTAATAGAGTATAATAAAATATATAAATATATAAATTACCTAGTATTCTCTATTTCTATTCTCTTTAACTTATCCTTCTTTATAAACACCCTAATTAATTATAGCTATAAGTACTATAGCGCTATTAGTAAGTCCGCTGCTTAATAGCTAGGCCTTAAGCTTATTTAGCTACCTTTAAGGCGCTAGGTAAGGACTACTATTAAGGTTTAATAGCAGGGATAATAGGCACTTAAGAGGGAGTCTAGTATTACTTACCTTGCTTATGCTATAATTAATATTAATAGCTAGCAGTTATTTGTTTGCCTTTATATAGTCCTAGGCCTTGCCTAGGATATAATCTTTAGCCTACTATAAATAGAACACTATAACATTACCCTTTATGCTACTTAGTGGGAGCTAATAGTAGGCGTGGCAAAAGGCCTTATAGTATGGGAGTCCTTAAGTTATGCCTAGGGCAAGGCTATATAGGGTATAATAGGGTCTGCCTTCGTGGCTATAGCTAAGCAGGCTTGCTGCCTTTAGGATATAATTATTTAGTTTATAGGCACTAGCTTATGTAAGTTAATATTTATTCTTTAGGTTACTATGCCTAAGTTATAGCCTAAGGACCCCTGTGCGGCCCTGCTAGCTAAGCTTTGTAACTTTACTAATTTTTTTAATAAGTCTAAGGCGGACGCTTTCCTACCCTATTATAGTACCTTAGACTACTATATTTGTCTTTGTAAGTCTCTTAATAAGTCCCTCCCCTCTCTCCCTTAGGGCCTATTATACTCTATGCCTTAGGACTAGTTACTTAAACTCTAGCAGTAGCTTATAAAGCTCTTAAATAAGGGATAAATCTAAGCTAGCTCTTCTTTAGCAGCCGCTCTAGTCCTCTTAGTTAAGAAGGCTAGTAAGGGCTAGCGGTTCTATATAAATTACTATGCTTTTAATAAGATTATAGAGCAGGATTACTACCTATTGCCTTTTATTAAGGAAACCCTTTGCTCTCTAGCCTATGTATAATAGTTTACTAAGGTAAATATTTAGGTAGCTTTCTATAAGCTATAGGTTACTAAGGGGGATAAGGCTCTTATAGCGTTCTAGACATAGTTTAGGCTGTTTAAGTAGCTTATTTACCCCTTTAGCTTAGTGGGTGCGCCTGCTACTTTCTAGTATTATATTAATAATGCCCTTAGTAATGCCCTTAGTAACTTTATTATAGCATACTTAGACAATATCCTAGTTTATTCTAGTGGCTTAAGGCGCGACTATTTGCAGAAGGTTTGCGTGGTTTTTAGCCGCCTATAGGTGGCGGGCCTTTACCTTAACCTTAATAAGTCTATCTTTGCTACCTAATAGGTCTACTACCTTAGGTATATTATTATAGTAGGCAAGAGCATATGCCCTAACCCCGCTAAGGTCTAGGCTATTTAGGACTAGGCAGCCCTAATAAAGCTATAGGGTGTACGTAGCTTCCTTAGTTTTATAAATTTTTACTATAACTTTATTTTAGATTTCTCCTAAGTTACTAACCCCTTTTATAATCTCACAAAGAAGGGCGTCCTTTTTATCTAGGGGCAGCAGAAGGCCTATGCTTTTAATAAGCTTAAGCGCCTTTTTATCTTAGACCTAATTCTAGCTTAATAGGACCCTAACTAGGACATAATAGTTAAGGCAGACTGCTTTAGTATTGCCCTTAGTAGTTGCCTTCTCTAGCTCTAGATAGATAGCATTTAGTACCCTATTGCCTACTACTTAGCCTAGCTAACCCCCCCTTAGTAAAACTATACTATTTATAATAAGGAGCTCCTAGCTATTATTTCCTGCCTTAAGGCATAGTTAGCTAAGCTCTAGGGTGTCTCTAAGCCCTTTACTATTTATACTAACTATAAGAGCCTTAAGTACTTTATAACCCCTAAAATTATAACTAAGCGTTAGGCTTACTAGGCTAAGACACTCTTATAGTATTATTACTACCTATAGTACTAACCCGCATAGCACTAGTAGTATGCTAATACACTCTCCTAGCGGGGCTAGGATAAGGTAGGGCTAACCCTATAGTATAGCCGCCTCCTTTAACCTTTATCTATCTAGGCTGTTTTTATAGGTAACCCTAACCCCTTTAGTACTAATATTACACTACCCTTTAGTAACTAGGTCTTTTCCTCTCCCTACCTTTAGGCACTCTAGAATATAGTAGTTGCTTATAATATAGTATACTACTGCTGCCTTGCTATTATCTATAGGAATATATAGTAATTCCCTATAAAGGCTAAAATAAGGGAGTAGATTACAGACTATAGTGTTAGTGCTTATAGGGTACTTTAGTTCTGTGGCTAGATATAAGTGCCTTAATAGAAGCTATTAATAACTACCCTTATCTAGGAGTACTACAAGTTACTAGTAGCAGGCTATTTAGGTTATAACACTACCTTCTAGACCCTTTAGTAATAGTTTTACTAGGCAGGCATGTCCTAGGACATTGCCTGCTATGTCTAGAATTATTACTACTACAGTAGCTATAAGAGCCACTAGCAGCAGCAGGGCCTCCTAAAACCCCTCCCTATTCCTAACTGCTTTTAGTCCTAGATTTTAGTTAACTTTATAATAAGCCTGCCTATATGCGGGCTATCTAATTCCTCTTTCTTTATAGTAATTATAAACTGCCTTTCTAAGTTTGTCTAGCTTAAGGCTATAACTAGTATCTCTACTAAGGCGTGCGCAAAGAGGTTTAAGATATACTAGTAGTAGTTCTGTAAGTTCCCTACCTTTATTATTACTAACTATAGCTTAGACTAGCTAAGTAAGTTCTAGACTACCTTATGCTTAATTATTAAGACTAAATAGTTACTTTCTACCTCCCACTACCCCTAGACTAATAGGGGCATAGAGCAGGCTAACTAGAAGGTATAGGCTATCTTATATCTTTATATTTCTTTCTTATAGTTTAATTAGCCTAAGCACCTAGTAGTGTGCTAGCTTATGCTTAATAATTAGGCTTCCTTTATTACTAGCTTTAGTCTAAACTAGCTACTTTATAAATATAATATTAATCTAGTTTAGGTTCCTGCGGACCTTACTCCTAGCGCTACCATAGGCATAGGACAGGTAGCCTAGTTTGTCTTATAACTTTAGGAGGCTTTTAAGCTAGCCTAGGCAGCTATTGCCTTTGCTTAGTAATAATAATAGGATAGCATAGCTACCTCCTATTGCCCTATAAAGTAGTTCTAGGTTAGGGACTAGGTATAGCTCTCCCTTTACTATATTAAAACTAACCGCCCCTCTAAGAAGCTAGACTAGGTAGTAGCTAAGTACTATATTATAGCTATTCCTATACTACTAATAGTCTATCTTAATATACCCTAGGGTATTTACCTTATCTTTTATATTAACCTTATTAAGCACGCCACTACTAATCTACTCCCTAGTTAGCCCTAGTGTAATGCATGCCTAGGGCCTACGTGGGTGTAGAATAATAAGGATAATAAGCTCTATAAGAAATACTAGGTTAAGAAGGTGCTAGTAGCCTGTAATGCGTAGGGCTATAGGTATTATTAGGATATTCTTATTAAATAAGTAAGACACTTAATACTAATATAAGAGCTACTTAAGAACCTAGCAAACACATAAGCTTTAGCAAACTATAAGGCAGAATAGGGCAGTATATAGTATAATAACAGTCCCTAGCAGGTTCTTAAATAGGGTTCTCTTATAAAGCTATATATATTTACTACTTAGGGCCTAACTTGCCTTTAATTAGTTTCCTTCCCCCTCTCTCTTACCTGCCCTTCTTCCTCCCCTGCCTTAGTAAACCCTATATTAGTTACTAGGTAACTCTAGGGGTAGCTTATTATTATAAGGGTTAGAGGAGGGGGTATTATGCTATATTTAGGATAGTGCTATTAAGATTACCTACGCATCCCTCTTATCTCTCTTTTAGTAGCGTTAATAGCTCTCTAGCATATACCCTTATAAGGTATATTAAGGGCATTAGGGGGTGTTTAGTAATTCCTCTACCTATAGGCTAGGCCTATAAGATTGCTATAGTAGCTATATAATGCTTTATAATATTACTATCTGCTCCTTTATAGCCCTTTACATAGCCTTAAAGGACTATATAGTATACTACTAGTAGCTAGCTATAGCCTAGGCATTCTGCTCCTCTTATATAAATAGTATGCTTCTAAGCTAGGTAAGGGGTTAGACTAGTAGCTACATAGTGCCCTAGACAAGGGCGCTAGGGGATATAAGGAATAGGTTAGTAGCTATATTACTAGGTAGTATAGGCGCAGCACTCCCTATAATAAGTGTGTTATTAGTAGGTATAGCAGCGGCAGGGGTATTATAAATAGTTTAGATAGTAACTAGGGTATACTTAGTATAGTAGTATAGGTTAGTAAATCTATTACCTAGGGCGCGGAATTTAGGTGTTAGGACAGCGGCTATCTAGATCTGCTAGGTCCCCTTATAATACACCTCTAGTGTAATAATAGCATAGCCCTTAGCCATGGCTTATATTAGGGCGTGTATAGTATGCCTAATGTAGGGATTAGCTGCTAGTATACGCATATCTTACACGTATTTTTAGCGGCCCTTCTAGTAGCTCTTATATAACTTCCTATAGGAACTACGCTTATAGTCTAGTCTACCTAATTAGATAGTAATAAGAATATACTAGATATAGGGTAGGTTAATAGTTATAGGTATAGCATTGCCCTCCTTATTAGAGTCTCCTTTTATAATAAACTCGCCTAGGGCCTGTGCCTAGTACTAGTGTAAGGGTAGGATATTGCCTTATATACTAAGAGGTAGTTATAGGGGCTAGCGTAGTATGCCTAGGGAAGGCTATAGTAGCTATAGGTATATATAAGCAGCTAGGGCAGGCAGGGGCTGCTTACTAATATTCTAGAAGCTATATAGGGGAAATAGCGCCTAGGTATAGCCTAGGTAGTATAGTAGCAGCGGGTATTATAGTAGTAGCAGGCCTTAGGGTAGCTATAATATAGTAAGTAACTAGGCATAGGATTTAGTAATATAAAGTAGGCTTAGGAATAATAATAAGTCTGTAAGAAGGTAATAAGTAATAGACTAAAAACTCTTTATAATAAAGGGGATAAAGGAGGATAGTTAGTAGGACTTTAGGGGCGGATAAGATAAGGTTTTTATACCTCTAATAGGCGTCTAATATAGCGTTGTCTAGTCTAGGTATTACGCGCAAATAATAATAACTATAGGTTCTTATAATACTAGCTAGCTATGCTAGCTATTAATAGCTTGCTTCTTGCGCCTAATACAGGCGCCTTACTCTAACTAGGTACTAATATTAGGCAGGTTGCTTAGACATAGTCTAACTACTAGTAACTATTAATAGCCTATGTCTTGCTTTTGTGCTAGCTATTTAGTATAGTGTATTATACCTATACTATGCCTATTATGTTTACTATATTACTTATTTACGCTGCCTAGTAGGGTTTATAGTTTTATTTAGTTCTATGTCCCTTTATCTTAGTTTACTGCCTATCCCTAGACTATCTCCTTAACTTACTAGTCTAGTGCCTGTCCTAGCTAGGCTAGCTTACCTTCCTTAGTAGTGTTTAATATAATAGGGGCGTTTTATTTCTTAATTTACTTACCTATAGCTTTTTCTTGCTAACCTAATGCTTTTATATAGGTAGTGTTTATGTAGCATAGCTACTACCTAGGGCGGAAGGCTATGTAATAGTATTAGGCTTTGCCTAATATAGGGCTAATATAAGTGCGTATTAGTAGTTATGCGCACCTTGCCTCGCGCGTAGGGCTTATATATAATAACAGGGGGGTATTTATAGCAAGGGTATAAAGGGGGCATAATAGGGTCTTTGTGTTACCTTTCCTTCCTTTCTCTTTATGTCTTTTAATAGCATTCCGACGCCTATTAGCAGTAGCAATAGGGCCAGTCCATAACACTTAGTAACTATAGTATTATATATAATATTTTACTCTAACTAGTCTAGTTAAGCACTACCTAGGATAAGTTATAGGGATAAAGGAAATACTTACTTAATAATATTTTTTATAACTATAAGTATATTTATAGTAAAAGCTACTAGGTCCTAGATAAATTAGCATTAGACTTATAAGGGATAATATTAGGACACTTACCTAGCTATATATAATACTAAGTATTAGGATCTTTATAATAATAAGAATATAAAAAATATAAGCACTTATTATCTAGCCTATACTAAGGCAAGGTTAGTATTAAGAGAGGTAAGAGACTATAACTTAATAAAACTTACCCCTTATATAAGTATTAGATTAATTTTTAGTATATTTAGGTAATAAATTTAGAAGGAAATAATATAAAAGAAGCAAGGGGCTAGGCTAGGGCTAGAGGGGTTTATAACTTACAAAAAAACTACTAATATTAATAAGGAGGGAAAAGGGGTTAAAAATAATAGGGGAACCTCCCCCTCTTATACCTAGAGGGGGGGACTAGCTAAATTAGCTAGATTACTTAATTACTTACTAAATTACTTACTTTAACCTAAAGAGGAAATTAATAATAATTTACTAATTATATAAGGCTATTTATAGGCCCTAGACTAGACCCCCTACTTAGCCGCTGCTAAACCCTACTAGAACCTCCTAGTTATACTAATTTTTCTAAATATACCCTTAATGTTTTATTTACTTACCTTACTTTTTTATTTATTTACCTTTACTAGCACTTAGTAATACTATAAGGCTAAGCTACTAATACTTACTATTACCTAGGTAAGTAATAACTAATTATAAGTCCCTTATAAACCTAAACCTAGACTTTCTTTAGGGTAATTTTACCTTTTATATATACTTTTAGTAACTATTACTAAGACTTAGCTAGTAAGCAGCGCACCCTTTATTATAATTAGGACCTTAGTAAACCTAATAGGGTCTGCATATAGCCTAATAAGCGTATATAGGTTTTCCTTCCTATACTAGGGTTTTTCCTATGTAGATTAGTAGTAGAAGTTCTAGATATTAGCCCCCTAGGGAGCTAACTAGTGTACTATAATAATAATAATAATAATAATAAAGAATATAAAGTGCTTATATAAATATAAAGTAAAGGACTATAGTAATAAATAAGTTTAGTTATAAATTAGGAAATTTTTAATTATAAAAAAAGGAGTATATTTTAGACTATTTAAATTAATGGTTTAATAATAAAATAGTTAGAAATAAGGTAAATATTTAGTAACTAAAATAGTTATAAGTAAAGAGGGTTACTTTATTAGGACTAAATAGCTATAAAAGGCACCTTTAGCTAATAAGGTTTATTAGTATAAGTATACTTTTATTAGACTTATATTATATAATAAGATTATAGTATATAATAAAATTATTAGTATTGTATAACTACTAGACTTATAGTAAGGTATATAATGCTTATAACTATATAAATATATTTCTTTACTAGATTAAAAAAAGCAAGAGTTAAGACTATTATTTATTATAACCTACCTTCTAGTACACTATAACCTACTAGATCTCTCACTCTAATATCCCTATATTATCCTATAACACTATAGCACTTAGCACAGCTACAAACTAGAAGATAAGATACGTAAAAATAGCTTATAATATAGCTTTATTTTTAATAACTAGAAATTTAAGGTATATATTATAAATAGGTTAGGGATATTAGAGTAAGAGATTAAGGAAGTCACAGCTTATTCGAAGGTATATAGTAATAGGTAATAGTCTTAATTCTTGCCTCTTTTATTTAGTTTAGTTAGGGTCTATACCTATATAATTATAAGTATTATATACCTCTAGGTTTTTACTATAAGTCTAGTGGTTATTATTACGTGTTAGTTCCTTTACGCATAAAGGGGAAATCCACTAGTTAGGTAGGACTTTATTATAAAGGTTATAAGGGGTATTACACCTTACACAAGAGTTATAATAAGTGCTAACGTGTATGTGGTGTATGTGCATGTATGATTAATAATTGTCTACCTAAGTCTAGCTAAATCCCTCCTTTATAGTGAGGGTATCCACGTATTTATGGAGGTCCCTTCTGGACTGTAATAGTTATATATAGTAAATAACCTTATTATATAACATAAGTTTAATAGAAGCTTACTTATATAAATAGACCTTATTAGCCTAAGGTAACCTTATAGCTTTCTAGTCCTAATAAGGTAACTCTCTTTACTTATAACTATCTTAGTTATAGAAGGTTTCCTTTATATTACTTATTTTAAATATTTTAAAACTATTTAAAAATTTTTAATACTTTTAATTTATATATACCTCTTATAATACTTATAATACTATTACTTCTATTTATTATTAAATTTTAATTCCTTTATTTCTCTAAACCTTTTTCCCCCTTATTTCTTAGTCTTATTACTATACCTTAGCTTTTTCTTAAAGAATTTTTTAATTATATTCCTAAAGGACTTATAAATTTATAAACTTATAATAATATATTTATATATTCTTTAAGTTATTATAACCTTCTTATTTAATAAGGTATTTTTATTAATTTCCCTAGTACTTATAAGTAATAATTCCTTTTATAATATATAAAGAAGTTTCTCTTATAAAGAAAGGTACTTATTATATTACTTTTAGTATATTTTATAAATATCTTTTTTATAATTCTAGGTTTAAGATATAAAAAATATTATAAAGTCTTATACCTTATAAAAGCTTTATTTAGTAAGCTAACCTATAATTTCTAATTAACTTAATAATTTTATAAGGTTTTAAATACTTTACTATAAGCTTCTTACTTAGTTTTTATAAATTAATATTTTTTATAAATAAAAGAATATAATTTTTTATATTAAATTTTATTAGTATTCTCTTTTAATTATAATACTTAGCTTATATAGCTTATATATCTTATAAAAGCCTTTGTATTCTTTTATATTTATATTATAGCTTTATTTTATATAACTTAGCTTATTTATTTATTATAATAGTTATTCTTTATATATATAATAAGCTTCTAGGTATAAAACCTTAAAGCGCTTTAGTAAGGTATTTATAAAAACAGCTATAGTAGCTTATACTATATATAAATTATACTATTAGTAAAAGGTTAACCTAATTAGTTTATTTAGTATTACTAAAAGCTTATAAATAATACTTAAGTAATTAGTTTATTTATTTAGTTTAACTATTTATTTAAGGGTAAAATATAATACTTAGTTATTATAAAAAAAAAACTTTTCGCGATTTTGCCAACACTACTATACTAATGTAAAACC
>SRQA01001078.1:0-12954 GCA_018360365.1 Claviceps citrina
ACCTTTCTAGACTATCTCTCTAAGCTTTACTCTAACCCTTATTACTATAAGATAGCCCTTACTAAACTTAACTAAATAAAGTAGGCTAGTAATAAATCTTTCTCTGCCTTTTTTATTTGCTTTAAGCAAAAACTCTCCCTTACTAGTAGCATAAGCTAGGATAATAAGGTTTATTTTACTAAGCTATACTATATACTTAATAAGTAAATATATAGTATATATATTAGCTATAGCATCTCTTATAATAGCTATAATACTACTATAAAGTAGTACTATACTATTACCCTAAACCTTAAGACCTCTACGCTTAAGGATTGCTTTTATACTAGGTATCTAATAAATCCTCTAGCCTAGTATTACTATATTACTAACTATAAGAGGGATATAGCTATGTTTAGAGTAAATACTATAAGGACCTAGGGTAAGGGCAGGAAAAAGAAGAAGCTAAAGGCTAAGGATATAGCCTTACCCTTTGCTTAGGCACAAGCTAAGTAGGTAACTAACTAGAAGATAGCGCGTTACTAGAAGTCTAGTGCTTGCTTATACTATAAAGAGATAAGTTATATAGCTTATAACTACTCCCTCCTTTCCCCTTTTTAGCCTAAGGTCTGTATTTAGTAGGCTATTACTAAGGCTAATAACTATAAGTATAAGGAAGAGAAGGAGAATAGGATAGGAAAAGACTAGCCCTTATAGTAAGTTTTACGCAAGGGCTTCTAGGCTTTGTTATATAGTAAACTTTAGGTTAGAAGGAGGTAGAGTTAATAGAGTATAATAAAATTTATAAATATATAAATTACCTAGCGTTCTTTATTTTTATTCTCTTTAACTTATCCTTTTTTATAAATACCCTAATTAACTATAGCTATAAGTGCTATAGTGCTATTAGTAAGTCTACTACTTAATAGCTAGGCCTTAAGCTTATTTAGCTGCCTTTAAGGCGCTAGGTAAGGACTACTATTAAGGTTTAATAGCAGGGATAATAAGCACTTAAGAGGGAGTCTAGTATTACTTACCTTGCTTACGCTATAATTAATATTAATAGCTAGTAGTTATTTGTCTGTCTTTATGTAGTCCTAGGCCTTGCCTAGGACATGATCTTTAGCTTACTATAAATAGAATACTATAACATTACTTTTTATACTACTTAGTAGGAGCTAATAATAAGTATAGCAAAAGGCCTTATAATATAGGAGTCCTTAAGTTATACCTAGGGCAAGGCTATATAGGGCATAATAAAGTCTGCCTTTATAGCTATAGCTAAGTAAGCTTACTGCCTTTAGGATATAACTATTTAGTTTATAGGCATTAGCTTATATAAGTTAATATTTATTCTTTAGGTTACTACGCTTAAGTTATAGCCTAAGAACCCCTATATAGCCCTGCTAGCTAAGCTTTATAACTTTGCTAATCTCTTTAATAAGTCTAAGGCAGATGCTTTCTTACCTTATTATAGCACCTTAGACTACTATATTTATCTCTGTAAGTCTCCTAATAAGTCCCTCCCCTCTCTCTCTTAGGGCTTATTATACTTTATACCTTAGGACTAGTTACTTAAACTTTAGTAGTAGCTTATAAAGCTCTTAGATAAGGGATAGATTTAAGCTAGCTTTTCTTTAGTAGCTACTCTAGTCCTCTTAGTTAAGAAAGCTAGCAGGGGCTAGTAGTTTTGTGTGAATTACTATGCTCTTAATAAAATTACAGAGCAGGACTACTACCTATTACCTCTTATTAAGGAAACCCTTTGCTCTCTAGCTTATATATAATAGTTTACTAAGGTAAATGTTTAGGCAGCTTTCTATAAGCTATAGGTTACTAAGGGAAACAAGGCTTTTATAGTATTCTAAATATAGTTTAGGCTATTTAAGTAGCTTATTTGCCCCTTTAGCCTAGTAGGTGCGCCTGCTACTTTCTAGTGTTATGTTAATAACACCCTTAGTAATGCCCTTAGTAACTTTATTATAGTATACTTAGATAATATTCTTATTTATTCTAGTAGCTTAAGGCGCGACTATTTGCGGAAGGTTCGCGTGGTTTTTAGCCGCCTATAAGCGGCGGGCCTCTACCTTAACCTTAATAAGTCTGTTTTTACTACCTAATAGGTCTACTACCTTAGGTATATTATTATAGTAGGCAAGAGTATACGCCCTAACCCCGCTAAGGTTTAGGCTATTTAGGACTAGGCAGCCCTAATAAAGCTATAGGGTGTACGTAGCTTCCTTAGTTTTGCGAATTTTTACTATAACTTTATTTTAAATTTCTCCTAAGTTACTAACCCCCTTTATAATCTTATAAAGAAGGGCGTCCCCTTTGTCTAGAGGTAGCGGAAGGCCTATGCTTTTAATAAGCTTAAGCGCCTCTTTATCTTAAACCTAATCCTAGCTTAATAGGACCCTAACTAGGATATAATAGTTAAGGCGGACTGCTTTAGTATTACCCTTAGTAGTTACCTTCTCTAGCTCTAGATAAATAGCGTTTAGTACCCTATTGCCTACTACTTAGCCTAGCTAACCCCCCCTTAGCAAAACTATACTATTTATAATAAGAAGCTCCTAGCTATTATCTCCTGCCTTAAGGCATAGTTAGCTAAGCTCTAGGGTGTCTTTAAGCCCTTTACTATTTATACTAACTATAAGAGCTTTAAGTACTTTATAACCCCTAAAATTATAACTAAGTATTAGGCTTATTAGGCTAAGACACTCTTATAGTATTATTACTACCTATAGTACTAACTTATATAGTACTAGTAGTATGCTAATGCGCTCTCCTAATAGGGCTAGGATAAGGTAGGGCTAACCTTATAGTATAGCCGCCTCCTTTAACCTTTATTTATCTAGGCTATCTTTATAAATAACCCTAACCCCTTTAGCACTAATATTACGCTACCCTCTAGTAACTAGGTCTTTTCCTCTCCTTACTTTTAGGCACTCTAGAATATAGTAGTTACTTATAATATAGCATACTACTACTGCCTTACTATTATTTATAAGAATATATAATAATTCCCTATAAAAGCTAAGATAAGGGAGCAAATTACAAACTATAGTATTAGCGCTTATAGGGTGCTTTAGTTCCGCGGCCGGACGTAGGTGCCTTAATAGGAGCTATTAATAACCACCCTTATTTAGGAGTGCTATAAGTTACTAGTAGCAGGCTATCTAGGTTATAATACTACCTTCTAAACCCTTTAGTAATAGTTCTACTAGGTAGGCATGTCCTAGGACATTGCCTGCTATATCTAGAATTATTACTACTATAGTAGCTATAAGAGCCACTAGTAGCAGCAGGGCCTCCTAAAACCCCTCCCTATTCCTAACTACTTCTAGTCCTAAATCTTAGTTAACTTTATAACAGGCCTACTTACGCGCAGGTTATCTAATCCCTTTTTCCTTATAATAATTATAAACTGCCTTTCTAAGTTTATCTAGCTTAAGGCTATAACTAGTATCTCTGCTAAGGCGTGTATAGAGAGGTTTAAGGCGTGCTAGTAGTAGTTCTATAGGTTCCCTACCTCTATTATTACTAACTATAGCTTAGACTAGCTAAGTAAGTTCTAAACTACCTTATGCTTAATTATTAAGACTAAATAGTTACTTTCTACCTCCTACTACCCCTAGACTAATAGGGGCATAAAGTAGGCTAACTAGGAGGTGTAGGCTATCCTATATTTCTATATTTCCTTCTTATAGTTTAATTAGCCTAAGCACCTAGTAGTATACTAGCTTACGCTTAATAATTAGGCTTTTTTTATTACTAGCTTTAGTCTAAACTAGCTACTTTATAAATATAATATTAATCTAGTCTAGGTTCCTACAGACCTTACTCCTAGCGCTACTATAAGTATAGGATAGGCAGCCTAGTTTACCTTATAACTTTAGGAGGCTTCTAAGCTAGCCTAGGTAGCTATTGCCTTTACTTAGCAATAATAATAGGATAGTATAGCTGCCTTTTATTGCCTTATAAAGTAGTTCTAGGTTAGGGACTAGGTATAGCTCTCCCTTTACTATATTAAAACTAACTGCCCTTCTAAGAAGCTAGACTAGGTAGTGGCTAAGTACTATATTATAGCTATTCTTATACTACTAATAGTTTATCTTAATATACCCTAGGGTATTTACCCTATCTTTTATATTAACCTTATTAAGCGCGCTATTACTAATCCGCTCCCTAGTTAGCCCTAGTATAATACATGCCTAGGGCCTATGTAGGTATAGAATAATAAGGATAATAAGCTCTATAAGGAATACTAGGTTAAGAAGGTATTAGCAGCCTATAACGCGCAGGGCTATGGGCACTATTAGGATGTCTTTATTAAATAGGTAGGATACTTAATACTAATATAGGAGCCGCTTAAGAACCTAGTAAATATATAGGCTCTAGCAAACTATAAGGTAGAATAGGGTAGTGTATAATATAATAATAGTCCCTAGTAGGTTCTTAAATAAGGTTCTCTTATAAAGCTATATATATTTACTACTTAAGGCCTAACTTACCCCTAATTAGTTTCCTTCCCCCTCTTTCCTCCCTACCTTTCTTCCTTCCCTACCTTAGTAAACCCTATATTAATTACTAGGTAACTCTAGGGGTAGCTTATTATTATAAGGGTTAGGGGAGAGGGTATTATGCTATATTTAGAATAGCGCTATTAAGATTACTTATATATCCCTCTTATCTCTCTCTTAGTAGTATTAATAGCTCTCTAGTATATGCCCTTATAGGGTATATTAGGGGTGTTAGGGGGTGTTTAGTAATTCCTCTACCCGCAGGCTAGGCTTATAGGATTGCTATAGTAGCTATATAATGCTTTATAGCATTACTATCTGCTTTTTTATAGCCCTTTGCATAGCCCTAAAGGACTATATAGTATACTACTAATAGCTAGCTATAGCCTAGGCATTCCGCTCCCCCTATATAAATAATACGCTTCTAAGCTAGGCAAGGGGTTAGACTAGTAGCTATATAGCGCCCTAGATAAGAGCGCTAAGGGATATAAGGAATAGGTTAGTAGCTATATTACTAGGTAATATAAGCACAGCACTCCTTATAATAAGCGTGTTATTAGTAGGTGTAGTAGTAGCAGTAGGGGTATTATAAATAGTCTAGATAGTAACTAGGGCATACTTAGCATAGTAATATAGGTTAGTAAATCTATTACCTAGGGCATAGAATTTAGGTGTTAAGATAGCAGCTATCTAGATCCGCTAGGTCCCCTTATAATACACCTCTAGTGTAATAATAGTATAGCCCCTAGCTATGGCTTATATTAGGGCGCGTATAGTATGCCTAATATAGGGATTAGCCGCTAGTATACGCGTGTCCTATACATATTTCTAGCAGCTCTTTTAGCAGCTCTTACATAACTTCCTATAAGAACTACGCTTATAGTCTAGTTTACTTAATTAAATAGTAATAAGAATATACTAGATATAGGGTAGGTTAATAGTTATAGGCATAGCATTACCCTCCTTATTAGAGTTTTCTTCTATAATAAACTTGCCTAGGGCCTATGCCTAGTGCTAGTGTAAGGGTAGGATATTGCCTTATATACTAAAAGGCAGTTACAGGGGCTAGCATAGCGCGCCTAGGGGAGGCTATAGTAGCTATAGGTATATATAGGTAACTAGGGCAGGCAGGGGCTGCTTGCTAATATTCTAAAAGCTATATAAGGGAAATAGTACCTAGGCATAGCCTAGGTAGTATAGTAGCGGCGGGTACTATAGTAGTAGTAGGCCTTAGAGTAGCTATAATATAGTAAGTAACTAAGCGTAGGATTTAGTAATGTAAAGTAGGCTTAGGCATAATAATAAGTTTATAAGAAGGTAATAAGTAATAAAATAAAAACTCTTTATAATAAAAGGGATAGAAGAGAATAATTAGTAGGACTTTAGGGGCAAATAAGATAAGGTTTTTATACCTCTAATAGGCGTCTAATATAGCATTATCTAGTTTAGGTGTTATGCGCAAATAATAATAACTATAGGTTCTTATAATACTAGCTAGCTATACTAGCTATTAATAGCTTACTTCTCGTGCCTAATATAAGCGCCTTACTCTAACTAGGTACTAATATTAGGCAGGTTGCTTAGATATAGTCTAACTACTAGCGACTGTTAATAGCCTACATCTCGCTTCTATACTAGCTATTTAGTGCGGCGTATTATGCCCACACCGCGCCTATTATGTTTACTATATTACTTATTTGCGCTACCTAGTAGGGTTTATAGTTCTATTTAGTTTTACATCCCTTTATCTTAGTCTACTACCTATCCCTAGACTATTTCCTTAACTTACTAGTCTAGTGCACGTCCTAGCTAGGCTAGCTTACCTCCCCTAGCGGCGTTTAATATAGTAGGAATGTTTTATTTCTTAATTTACTTGCCTATAGCTTTTTCTTACTAACCTAATGCTTTTGTGTAGGTAGTGTCTGCGTAATATAGCTGCCGCCTAGGGCGGAAGGCTATATAATAGTATTAGGCTTTGCCTAATATAGGGCTAATGCGGGTGCATATTAGTGGTTATACGCACCTTACCTTACGCATAGGGCTTATGCATAATAATAGGGGGGTATTTATAGTAAGGGTATAAAGGGGGCATAACAGGGTCTTTATATTACCTTTCCTTCCTTTCTCTTTATGTCTTTTAATAGCATTCCGACGCCTATTAGCAGTAGCAATAGGGCCAGTCCATAACAAATTATAAGATTATTATTAATATCCTCTAAATTAATAGCAAGCTAGTCCTTTATATTATAAATTCCACTATAGCTTTCTAAGCTACTTATTTTCTTAAACTAAGGAAGCAGACTACTAGAGACGTTTAGGACACTATTAAAGCTTGTTAGATTAATAGTTATCTTAGACCGCCTAAATACAAAATTTATAATACTAGGAAGAACTTCGCGTTAGTAGAATTCTATTAATACGCCTAAGGGTTAGTAATTAAAGTTAATAAGGTCCCTATAAAAGCTTATAATAGCGTTAGAAAGGTTAAAAGATATCACGCTCCCCTTTAATATACATATAGTATTATTAAAAGCAAACTTAGAGACTATATATAGCAAGACCACCTTCTTTAAATAGCTATAAAAGCTATTAATAACTCTGCTAGCCTAAATAGCCTTGTTCTAATACTTCTTGTGTTTAGGGCATATCTGTAACTATTATAGGATTTACTACTAGCGTTTTTTATTATTTAACACGCTAAAGTAATTTATAAAGCTACCTTTAAAGCCTGTAGATTGCTTATAAAGCGCTAGATTAATAATGCCCTTGCCTGCTGTAATAAACCTAACACTCTCCTAACCTACTAGATCCCGCTATAATCTAAGGTATAGGTTTAGCGTAAGAAAGGTAGTTAGTAAGGTTCTTTTAGACTCTTAGCTATAGAAAGCATAACCTGTATAGTAGAGATGCCTTTAGGACTAATAAAATTTAGATTTATTATTATAAAGCTATTCCTATATAATCTAGGCAATCTAGAAACTATAGCTAATAAAAAGACCCTTCCTCCTTTACCTACTAATAAGAATAAAAAGGATTATAATAATTAACTATATAAACTAATAAAGAAAGTTACCTTTAACCTTTCTAATAAAAATAACACTAAAAGGCAGCCTATTAAGCAAGGCAGAGGCAGACTATAAAAGACCCCTCTAATTAACTAAGACTTTAAGAAATTAATGCTTTAAGGCACTCTACTTGCTAAAGTGTTTCTTACTATAAAAGAAAAAGAAGATCTTACCCTTACCTATTAACTCCGCTAGCAAGGCATTATAAAGACCACGGGAGTACCTTTTAAGGCATCCTAGTAGAAGGAACTTAACACTTTGCTTTAGTAAGAAGTCTTTTAACTTAAGATCTATAACACTAAAAAACATAGCATATAACGTATTTTTAATAGCTATTTTATAGATAAAATTAAAGGTAAAGGCACCTTAGCACTATACAAAAAATTATAACTTATAGTGTAAGCTTATAATAATACTAGCAAGCAAATAATCTTAACCTAGGCTCTTATAATTTAACAGGTAAGTTAATAGTTAATTATAACTTTAGCTCCTTTACTTATAAAGAGGGATATCTTTATTAAGCTAAGAGATATTACGTAAGCCTATGTTTAATCTATTACAAGCCTTAACTATAAGATCCTGTGCTAATTGCCTAAAGAAGTTAAAGATTAGCATCCTCCTAGTATAATTATAGTAATTATTAAGCCTCTCTATAGAATCCCTAAGGCTAGTATACACTAGTGGGTAATATACTAGAAGTATTATTATAAGAAGTTATTTATAATACCTTTTATATATAACCCTTGCCTCCTTATTAGTAGCTTTGTAGATAAATTTAGTATTATAGGCATGCAAACTAATAATACCCTTATCTTAGCTAATTAACCGTTTTCTAATTAAGAAGAAAACGAACTATAAGCTACTAAATTCCTTGCTAAGCTAAAGGAGAAGCTTATAATAAACTACCCTTTAATCTTTAATAATTATAAGCTTACCCTTAATACTAATTTCTCTGTTTCTCTTTACTAAAAAGAGCAGATTAGTAAGCTTTAACTTATTAATAAAAATCTAGAGAAGCGCTAGGAGGAATATTATTAATAAAGAGCTTGTAGAGCGTATATTACTATAATTTATTAACCTAAAGCCGCCTTTAACCTCTCTTCTATAGCATAAAGGCAAGATCTTATAAATAAGGATGTTAAATTCCTTAATAAGAGGCTTTAGTAGTAGATAAATTACCTAAATTAAGGGCTGCGTTATATCCTAATTAACCTTAAAAGAGCGAATCTCTTTATCTTTATTAACAAATCCTTTATAAATAACAAAGATTTTAGCTCTTAGATTAAATACCTTATTATAATTAGAAATAAGGACTTTAGCGAGGCTTAATTTATAATAAAAGGCAATATTATTACATATAGCTTAACGAAGTGCAAACGTGTTACACGCAGCGCCCTCGCTTCTAAATTATATAGCATGGTTTAAGGTGCTAATATAGCCTACGTAATTAGTATAACTATTAAGATAATTATAAACTAGCTTAATCTGCCTGAAATTCTAATAATCCTATGTATAAATTTAAATTTGCTATACAAATGCCTTATTAAGCTTAGTACTACTAAAGAGAAGCGATTAATAATTAATATTATAGCTCTTTAGTAATTATACAAACGTAGAGAAATCTTTAAAATACGCTAGATTAATAGCAAAGATAACCTAGCTAATATAATAATAAAGACTTTACTAAACTAAGCGCTTAAGACCCTTATTAATATAAATAAGATTATAATTAGGATAGAAGGTTAGGTGAAAAGAGTAGCATAAGACCTAATAGAAGGGTTATTACAAGAGTTATTATAAGAAGCATATATACTTTAATCTTTGTAATAGCAACTGCCCTGTTAAGAGTTATAGATCTTAAGCAGTAGCGTTATAATATATGTAATTATAATAACTTCTATATTTATTTCTTTAGCTGCGACTATAGCGTATTATATGTGTTTTAGGGATATTAGGGTTATACTAATTAGTACCTATTATATTGTAATAACTATTGCTATTTCCTTTATTACTTTGTGTAAGGATCTAATTAAGGGATTAGATTTAATTAGATAAGTATTTAATATATTTAGCAGGGAGGGATTAGAGGCTCTTTATATTATGTTAATTTCTAGCATAAAAAGAGAAGAGTGCTAGTGTTAATATTAACGTAATAGGTTAGGTTAACGTAGACCTAGCGTATCCTAATTAGCCGCATCTAAGCTTGCCTTAGATAGGTAGCTAGTGCGCTAGTCATATAACCCATAACTTTACGCATTACAAAAACCACTAAAAGGCCTCCTACTTAGCCAGCTAGATAGTAATATTAACAATGTTAACCAGAATCCTAGTACTTCCTTTTGCGCGCGCATTGCTTGTTATTTCTTATACCTTTATTATTAATTCGCCTGTGTACGAATTAACATAAATAGTATACTAAATAATAGCTAGTGTTTTTTAGGAGCTTATTGTCCCCTTTTTATTAGTAATTATGTCTTTTTTCTATATGCTACTATTAGCTATAGTGTGTTCACGTCCTTATTTAGGACTTATTAATTATATTTGCTTAGCTATCCCTTTTACTTTACTAGGTAATAGGTCTCTCCTTTAACTATTTTCTATTCTTTAATTTCTTTAACTTAGTAGTATTTATCTTTTTCTTTAAGGTCTAGCACGTTTGCCTGTGTATTTATGCTATCTTTATAGTAATTCTATAGCTTAAGTAGGCTAATATAAAATATATTATATAGGTAGCTATACTTTTCTAGTAGTACTAGTTTATATGCTTGCTTTCTAATTACCTAAATAACGCAAAAGAGTCCTAAATATCTAGAGGTTAGCTTGCGTTTCGCTTTTTTTACCTTAATATTCTAGGCTAATAATAGTATAAGGTCCCTATGCTTAAATACTAGTAGTAGTGTGTGTTATTTATTATAGTATTTTACTTAGGATTTACTAGCCCTTTACTATATCTTTTAAAGTTATTTATATACTTCCTATAGCTTTATTACTTAGGCCTTTGCCTTTAGCACCTCTCCCCTAGTAGTCTTATCCCTAAGACTAAGGCAAAATTTAAAATAATACCCTATAAGTATATAGTAAGGAGCAAGGCCTGTTAATTAGTTAACTATATTATTATAAGTAAATTAAGCTTATAATAGTAGCTTTAGCTATACTAGTTAGTTCTCTCTAATAAAGCAATAAAGGTAATATTTAAGGACTTAGTTTATCCGTTCTATTTAACTATTAGTTTGTAGGTAAAAAGCTATAGAAAGCCTCTGTTTTATCTTAGAGTAAAAACATAGCTTAGACTAGAATTTGCTTATAAATACTAATTCTTTATCTAATATAATACCCTTTAGCGCGCTAAATTTTAATTTAATCTCTATATAGAAGGTCTTTATTAGCTTAGTAGTATTAATTATAGTAGTAACAGGAAGGAATATAAAATACTTAGTAAATTAGTCTATAATTACTAGGATTAAGTTAGTTTCTTGCTTATAGTAGAATACTTATAGTAATCCTGTGATAAAGTTTATTAACACTTTAACCTATAGTTACCTTAGTATTAGAAGTAATTTAAGCTTCTTATATAGCTTATGCTATCTTGCTATAACGCGCTAATATTTAGCATAACTAAACATATAGTCTGCTACTACCTCCTGTAGGCTAGGCTAGTAGAAATTATATTATAGTAATTTAATTATTTAGTTAACACTAAAGTAACTAGCTAAGGGATTATTATAGTATAGCTACAAAAGCTTTATTTATAAAATAGGGTCCTAAGGTACTACTACCTAATTATTATATATTAGGAGGCTGTATATATTATATCTTTATATCCTAGCGTTTCCCCTCCCTTTTACTGCCTCTTAGGCCTAGCTACTTATCTAAAGGTTCTAGTTATAGTCCTAAGCTATCTTTAATAGCTAAGCTAGTAACCTATTTATAGTGTGGTTATATAGATCTAGTAACACAACAGCCGCCTAGATTTTATATAATTTAATGCTAAAAATATATTCTACTTTAGCCGCGAATTTATTAGCTACTAGCTTATGCTTTACTAGCGTCCTAGTAGCTACCTTACTTATCTAGACCCTAAGATTATAAACTAGAGCATTTTCCTCTTCTAAAGGCATCTTATTATATTACTACTAATCCCCTATAACTAGAGCATTTTCCTCTCCTAAAGGCGTTTTACTATATCTTCTCTTAGGTATTATAACCCCTTTTGCTTCTTTTATAAGATATATTTCTTTAGGCTTATTAGCCTCCTTACTACTTAGGGCAAATAAAAACTTCTTTTATAAGTTAGGTAGTAGCCCTAAATTTATTAGCATTTTGCTATTATAATCTAGCTATCTTAATAGTGTATTAATAGGGTTGCTTTTGCCTAGTTTATATTTAATAATAAAGTTAAAAGGTAATAGGAATATACACTATTATACTTACTTACTATTTAGCTTTAGTAGCCTTATAAAAGTCTAAAGATTATAGTAGTTTAATAGGACTTTAACTAGATTTTTCACCCCTTTAATATAGTATTACTAGTATTTAAATAACTTAACTATTATAAAAAGCTTTTAGTTAGTAGTACTATAATTTCTTTCTATATTTATAAACTTCCTTAACTAGAATGCTATAGGGTAGTATTACTTATTATTATCTAGCTATAAGATAATGCTAGCTATTGCGAAGACTAAAGCGTTTGTTTTAATCTAGACCTACTTATTAGGGTTATAGTAATAAAGGAGAGAGGCCTCCTAGAAGGTAGCTTTTAGCTATATAAACACTGTCTTTTTAGCTAGTTTAAATTAGAAGGTGCCCTTTTATATACTATTCTAGCTGCCCTTTATAAGTGTGTTTAAAGGTACTATAATACTAGAGTATTAGTATATAAAGCGTTAGTAAAAATTATAGAATCTAAGGAATACTTATATATCCTAAAAGCTCTTTAGCTCTTGCTAATTTTGTATAGTCTTAACCCTTTTAGGGTTTATTAAAATGCTAGTAGTTAATAAGATAAATCCTAGGAATTCTACTAAGTCTTAGTAGAAGGTGTACTTAGAAGGTTTTGTATATAGCTCTGCCTCTCTTATGTGTTTAAGGACTTATTTAATATATTTTATATATACTTCTTAGGTTTTAGAGAAGATAAGGATATTATCTAGATATACTATATAAATAGTGTTTATTAGTTTATAAAGAGCTTAGTAAATATAGTTTTAGAATATAGCTAGGGCATTAGTAAGGCTAAATAGTATAATAAGGTATTTAAAGTGTTTATAGTAGGTTTAGAAAGTAATCTTCTACTTATTACTAGCTTTTATTTAGATCTAGTAGTAGGTATTTTTAATATTAATTTTAGAAAAGTATTTTATACCCTAGTAGTAGTTAAGGATCTCTAA
>SRQA01001079.1:0-12947 GCA_018360365.1 Claviceps citrina
TAAATATATTCTCCTTTAGTAATTCTTTATTATTAATATTATATATAAGTTCTTAAAGTTTTTAAAGTTATTACTTTTTCCTTACTTAATTAATATACTCTTAGAGCGCTAAGATTTTAGTATTAAAATTATTACTAATAAAGGTGTCTTTTATAGCTATTATAAGCTCTTACTAAATAAAGGGTATAATAAGTTATAGTAGTAATTTAAATATAATACTAGCTTTAGGCATAGCTATAGGTCTTTATATAGGTTTAGTGCCTTCTTTAGTAACTTTACTACTATTACCTATTAAGTTATAAGTTTAAACTATAGTAACTTTCTTAATCTAATAGTTTAATATATATAAAAAAATTAAAATTATTATAAATAAGTTAGGGATATTAAAGTAAGAGATTAAGGAAGTTATAGCTTATTTAAAGGTAAATAGTAATAGGTAATAGTCTTAGTTCTTGCCCCCTTCCTCTAATCTAGTTAGAGGTATATGCTTATATAATTATAAGTGTTTTATACTTTTAGGTTCTTACTATAAGTCTAGTAGTTATACCTTGCTATAAGTCTAGTAATTATACGCAGCGAATAACCTTGTTATATAGCGCGAGTCTAACAGAGGCTTGCTTGTGCAAATAGATTCTGTTAGCCTAAGGCAACCTCGTGGCTTTCTGGTCCTAACATATATAAAAAAAGATATCAAAAAGTATATTTATACTTATTTTAATTATTAATTATTAAAGCTAAGGTAGTATTAACCTTATAGTAAACTTACTATACTTCTTATACTAAACTAACTTTTTTAAAAATTATTAATAAACTTTATTAAAAGGCTTTTTTTAATAAAAAAATTAAAATCTAAGATATATAATACTATTTTTATAATAATTAACTAATTTATAAAGTATACTATTTATATACTAATATTAAAGTAATTAAGTAGTAATAATTTAGCTATACTTTTTATTAATTTAGTCTTTAAAAATTATAATATTTTAGAAGGTATTATAACTAACTATAAAATAACTTTTATAAGCTTTTTTTAGTAAACCTTTTATTATAATATTATAATTAAGTATTAACTAAGTATTATATTTTACTTTTAAATAAATAATTAAACTAAATAAATAAACTAATTATTTAAGTATTATTTATAAGCCTTTAATAGTGTTAAATAAACTAATTAAATTAACCTTTTACTAATAGTATAATTTATATATAATATTAGCTACTATAGCTTTTTTTATAAATTTATTATTAAAGCACTTTAAGGTTTTATATTTAAAGGCTTATTATATATAAAAAGAATAACTATTATAATAAATAAATAAGCTAAGTTATATAAAATAAAGCTATAATATAAATATAAAAAAATATAAAAACTTTTATAAAATATATAAGCTATATAAGCTAAGTATTATAATTAAAAGAAAATACTAATGAAATTTAATATAAAAAACTATATTCTTTTATTTATAAAAAATATTAATTTATAAAGACTAAGTAAAAAGCTTATAATAAAGTACTTAAAACCTTATAAAATTATTAAGTTAATTAGAAATTATAAGTTAGCTTACTAAATAAAGCTCTTATAAAATATAAGATTTTATGATATTTTTTATATCTTAAACCTAAAATTATATAAAAAAGATTTAAAAAGTATACTAAAAGTAATATAATAAGTACTTTTTTTATAAAAGAAAATTCTTTATATATTATAAAAAGAATTATTACTTATAAGTACTAAGGAAATTAAAAAAAATACCTTATTAAATAAAAAAGTTATAATAACTTAAAGAATATATAAATATATTATTATAACTTTATAAATTTATAAGTCTCTTAGGAATATAATTAAAGAATTTTTTTTAAAAAAAGCTAAGGTATAATAATAAAACTAAAAAATAAGAAAAAAGAATATTTAGAGAAATAAAGAAATTAAAATTTAATAATAAATAAGAAGTAATAATATTATAAGTATTATAAGGGGTATATATAAATTAGAAGTATTAAAAATTTTTAGATTTATTTATAATATTTAAATTAGGGAAAATAAAGGGAACCTTTTATAACTAAGATAGTTATAAGCAAAAAGGGTTACTTTATTAAGACTAGAAAGCTATAAGGTTACCTTAGGCTAATAAGGTTTATTTATATAAGTAATCTTCTATTAGACTTATATTATATAATAAGGTTATTTACTATATATAACTACTAGACTTATAGTAAAGACCTAAAGGTATATAATACTTATAATTATATAGGTATAGACCCCTTACTAGGTTAGATAAAAGGGGGTAAGAATTAAGACTATTACTTATTACTATATACTTTTAAATAAGCTATAACTTCCTTAATCTTTCACTCGAATATCCCTGACCTATTTATAATATCTTAGCTCTATAGCTAAGACGTACTACACGGGTATATGTATGCTACATCCCTATAACATATTCTAAGATTAAAATCTTTAGCAAATAGAAAGATAGGTTATATAACTCTAAGTCTCTCAATTTGTTTTCTTATACTAAATGATCTTATAAGAAAAAGATAGCTTATAAGCCCTCCCTAGCAACCCTAATCTATAAATATAATTAGCAGCTATAGATTTATAGTAAATATCTATAAAAGCTAAAGAAAACTATTGAAGCAAGTAATTTTGCTATAGGCCGCAACGAAACGCTTCTCAAAACCTGCCTTACAAAGTAATTAAGGCTTCACTGCCCTTAATAGCTAAGTAGAACTGCTACTTTTAATACTAGTAATAATAAGCTAGATTTAATTTAACTATATAAAGTCACTTAAGGCTATAGTAAACTAGTTCCAAGTTAGTAGGTTTATTTTACATATGCTTCCAAGAATAAGTACTAAGCAAAAATATATCCCAAGTAATTGTTGTTAATTTAAAAAGAATTTCATTTAATTAAGCCGCTAGCTACCGTCCTACTCCAAGTATACTATTAGTTTACTATACAAGTATCTCTAACACCTAACCATAATAATTTAACAAACTATTATAACTTAGTAAATTTCTTTATTTGTATTTTAAACTTGCTTTTAAATTAACCTAGCATTATGAAAAATAAAATCATAGTTTTAGGATTTTAACAATAATTTTAAGTTAAGTGCTCTCTACGGGTTATTTGGGATCGAAGACATGTAATACTTGCCGCCGTTGGGAGCTTTCATATAGGTGAAGTAGTGGTGGGGTGTGTGGGATAAGACATACAAAGCCTGCACTTGCCAAGGTCTCGTGAGCAGTACCGACAATGACTGTTCTATACATCATATAGAAGTTATATATTTCTCTCTTACGAGGCCAAAAAATCGCCTTACCGGATTAGCCCTTTTTTTTTTTCGTTATTGTGTGCCTTAAAAAATGGCATCGCACAAAGGGCGTCGAGCACATTCTTCCACCTCAACTATTGGGGACTTATCAGCTGAATATCAGCTACAGCAGCTTGATCCCCGATCGACTGATTTCTCAAAAAATGACGGCGGGCTTGTCGATTGTATGATCACTCCTCACCGGACATCATACACAATGCACAAGGAGCTTTCTTCAAAGTTCCCTTCCACAAGGCAGGATAGTTTAATAGGACCGTTTCCGAAGCACAGATTGAAGACATTGTTTGCTGGTCCACCGCCCCCCATTGCTGCATCAATGATAGCCACGGAGCAATCCCCTAACGTGTCGCCTTGCGGTTACGAAGCTGAATCAAGGTCTCGTGGACTAGCGCTCGACCATATGCGAGTCGGATATGTATCGCATCATCAGAGACCGGTTACTGTCTGGCGTAACCTCCGACGGCGCGAGCGGATTCTCGAAGACAACATCCAGCAACTTCTAGATTTTCAGGCAGCAGGGTTGGTGTCTGGCCGCCAGTTGGACAGAATAGGTTCAAGAGGCGATCTTGATACTCACAGTGACACCGGGAGCACTACACCAACCGAGATATTTCACTCCACTCAAACATCACGTTCCGAGATGCAAAGGAGCTTGTACTTACCTCCGCGCTCGATGTTGGATGGCAACGTCATCCCTGTCAGACAACCAGCCAAGGCTCATCCGCCTGGACTCAGAGCCGCACGAAACGGCTTGTGCACAGCTATAGAGTCACTCAAGGAACTTCGCCGAGAGGAAAATGAGCACATTGCCGCAGCGATGATGCAGAGGAAATCAGCCCTTGAACAACTCAATAACCTTGGCCGCAGGCGACTTGGTATACTATCTGAGCTGACGACGTTTGATAATGATGGACAAGAACCATTGGCCACAGAGCTTAGAGAGCTTGGTGAAAGGCACAATCTCGTTGGTGAAGAGATAAGTAGACTTGAAGAACAACTCATGGAATTGCGAAAGCAGCAGCTCTGGCTACGGGATAAGATGCGTGATATACAAGGAAAGAGGGAGGCAGGTCTTAGTGCCTACCGAGGCGCCCTCAGAGACGTGGAGATGGAGCTGAGTATGTTGATGAAGCGGCCGCCTGTCGTACCACTCGACCCAGCCATACAGGGCGGAGGCGACGAGACCCTACACAGAGATTTGGCTTCGGCCGGCGGCCCTGAGTTCTTGAGTTTGACTCTTGAACGTCGGAGGCCCGAATTGGCCAAGACTTGGTGGGAAACTGAACTTGCTGTGCTAGAGAAGAGGCGCATGCAAGTGGAAAAAGAAGAGCAAGCATTAGACGAAGGCTCTGTTCTGTGGAGGAACGTGTTATCGTTGGTCCAAAACTTCGAAACTGACCTTCGACAGTCCGTGAAGGGCAACCCATCAAAGCTGGACTCATCTGAAAAAGGGAAGGAGAAGGCCTATACAGAGGAAGAGTGCATTCGGCTACAACTCGCAAATATGGGCGATGTTCTCACGAAACTGGAGCAGTCTATGCAAATGGCAGAGTCCAACGGATGGAATTTGCTTGTTTGTGCGATTGGGGCCGAACAAGAAGCTTTTAGGGAAGCCCTCGACGTTTTAACCAGCCTTCTACCTCGAGAAGAAAACAAGGTATCACCTAGCTCTACCCATCCGACACCGAACAGTAGTCGATCTGCTTTCTCCAGCCACAACGACGTTAATATTGACGAAAGTGACGTCGACGTACCACAAGACCTTTTGAAATCACCAGCAGATGACTCGAATCCACCATCTGCTGGTATTGCCACAGCCGCGAATGACACTCAATACGACGAAGACGAATGCTACAACAGGCCACAGAGTCAGGGCAGTGAAAATGAAGTTCCTGTGGAGTTTCTAGCAGAACATGAATGAGACATGCTATAAAGCTACAAGTCAAGGGGGAGTCAAGATTATTTAATATCAGTCACCGCTGCGGGAATGAGATACCCACCTAAGTAAAGTATCTCCGCCACGCTCTACAAGTGGACATAAAATGTACCTTTTTTTGTATGTAGTCTTGACTCAATCGTCTCCTTTGCTTCATGACATCAGATATGTTCACGAAACCATTGCACGAAAAAACAACTCATGTGTCATGCATACAGCAAAATGGCTACCGATGTCACTGATTTCATTTCAGAATTGTACTTAACTTTGATATTTTGGCCCCTGTCTTATAGACGAAGACGCAATCAAAGGAAAGCGTTGTTGGAAAAGGTTGAATACATAGATGCCACATTCAACCTACGACCAACGACAACAACCACTTTCTTATGATTATGTGAGCGCAACATGGCCATATGTACAGGCGCGCCTACTTCGCAATGAGATTATCGTTTTCGTTCAAAAAACCCACTGGATCCTGCGATGGCGACGGACTGATCCATGACCCATTCGCCAACGCCAAGATACTTGTCGATCCATTTTGAAAACTCTTTGTTTTCTCCAGCGACCTTTTCCGTCTTGAAACTAGGCCTAAGATATCCCACAAGCGGGCAGACGTAAGCAAATATAGCGGTGACGTGCGGGTTATCAAGTCGCAGGATACTCACGTCAATCCGGTCGATCGCTTCATACCCGCCAGAAATGCAGAGACTGGGATCATGCATGTTTAGTAATCGCGCCTATCAATTGTGCATAGAAGGAAGATTATGAGCATACTCAGCACGGCATCGAAGGCGTAATGTGTTAAGCGTCCAACCTTTGACCATAGTCCAAATGTCAGCAAGTTGAGAAGCTGTAATATCCTTAGACTAGATGCCAAAGAAACGAATGGGTTCCGTATGTTTTGTTTACAAGCCGCACCGATGACGTCGCCGCCGATATAGGAAGAGTGTTGTGATCTCTCTACGTACCACCATAATTCTCAGCAGTTCTTGCTCTTACGGGGCGTACCGTCTGAGTATCCGATACGAAATGAAAGGGTCAAGGCGATTTACACGTCGTGAGTTTGATTGCTGAGGCTAGGGTGGGTGCAGCCACAGTGAATCAAAGGCGAAGACTTGCGGTCGGCACGGAGCATGATGAAGCGTCGCGACCGTCACAGGAAGCCTTCAGCCAGCCCCCACTCTCTGATATCTCTTCGTACAAACCACAAGATGTAATATTATAATATGAATCATTTACTAGGTCGGGATAATAAATTAGGGCATTAATGCTTATTATTAACTTTTCGTTTAAGGTTTACAACATACTATAACACTAGTAACTATGTAGTAAGCTACTAAATTTAGGTATAATAGACTTATTATTATTAGAATAAGATTTTGTTAAGAGAAGCACTTAATGCTTATACATAATAAGAGAGGTAGTGAGAGGTCTTTTAGGTTGTTTGCTTGTAATTATTATAGTAAAATATAATGTACTTGCTTCTTAAAGGCTTACAGTCTAATATTAAAATTACTTTACAAGTTTCTTTTAGAAGGAAGTCTCTAGCTAACCAGAACCTAGAAGCTAGGATCTAACAGTACTTTTGCTATGCGCAAAAAGAAAAAATAGAAGTTTACAGGTTTCTAGCTAATATTACTTACATAGCTAGGTGTCTTATTATAGTAAAGCGCTAATTTTATCCTTATAAAGTATTTTTATAAAATCAAATAGAGGTTGCAGTTTATAAGCTAGTTTTTGTTAAGAAGGTGAATTCTTATAGAAAAAAAAACTCAGAAGTCTAATAAGCTAGCTACTAGTCTACCTGCATAACAACGTAGAATTTTAGCACAAGGGTTAGGCTCTCTCTCACACACACACCCTTCGTGGCAATACTCTCCGTCATGTATGTCGTAGGTTTTTGTTGAGATCTGGGTGGTTAGGAATTGAGCATTTCATTAAGTTTCGTGCCTGCCCCCCCCCCCCCCCCCCCCCCCCCCCCCTTCCCCCCGGCCCCGCGAGCATATGGTGGGCCAAACGTGATTTTATGGCGTGTCAGGTCATGGCATATACATCCCGGCTCTTAAATCCCTCAAGCAATGAAACCTTTCTGAGCCACCTTGCGAGCAAGTCTCGGACGTCGTTGGGCAGAGTGGTGTCCCTGCCGGTCGACATGATAGTAGAAGAAACAGAAGAGGTTCAAGCAACTCGAGCTTGCTTTACTCCCCACGTACCGCTTGACCCATGAAGACTGTATGAAAGATGCAAGGCATTTTCATTCTTGACCTACTGTGTCTCAGCTGCCATAGGTTGATGGGCCGTATCGCTGCCACGTGTGGTTCCTGACGTGCCTTGGTTGGGCATTTATGTTTATTGGCATTATTAGTTTCATGACAGACCCCATGCAAGATAACAACAAACCCTGCGGTCCCCTTGTCCCTGACGGTTCACCGCACGATTCGCCCACTTCCGCCCAAAAGAAAAGCGAAGCGGGGTGTCCTAATAAGTAAGCTCTGCTGCTGCTACAACGCGGACCCCGCCAAGCCAACAGAAATAAATGCTTTCTAATGGTCTCAACCGAAGGCATCCTCTTTTTCTCTCTTCCTCGCACGTCTTGCTCGCTCAACCGTGACCAGAAACAAAAGCTTGACATTCATTCCTCGAGTCCAGTCCGTGGCTCTGTTAACGAGCTGATCTCTCAGGTTTGTTCGTGCCCTTCCTTGTTTGTTGTACACTGCCAGCCCTCACCATTTTTGGTTGCGTTTGTCCACCGACTGATGTTTTGTTGCTGTGTGTGCTTTGCATCACCGACCTAGGTAGTTTTTCCTATCTTCCAGGATACCCTAGCTTCAAGATCAAGTCATCATCACTCTAGAATCTCCATCGAGACCCGTTTGTTTATCACGGAACAGATACGATTTGTCTCTCACAATGGCGACTAGTCAATCCCGTTCAGACAGCTTCATGGCTGCTACCCAGAAAGACCACCTTAACACCGGTGGCAGAGTCGCCTGGCTGGCTTCGCTAGATACTGCCTACAGCCCCGAGCACAATTATCGCCGATCTTCCATCATCTGCACCATCGGCCCCAAGACCAACTCGGTCGAAGCTATCAACAAGCTGCGCGACTCAGGACTCAACGTGGTTCGCATGAACTTTTCCCATGGCTCATACGACTACCATCAGTCTGTCATTGACAATACTAGAGCAGCGGTGGAGTGCCATGCTGGCCGCCCCGTTGCCATTGCTCTGGACACCAAAGGTCCTGAGATCCGGACTGGTAACACGAAGAATGATGAAGATATCCCCATCTCGGCCGGCAAAGTGATGAACTTCACCACTGATGAGAAGTACTCCACTTGCTGTGACACTGACAACATGTGAGTCATAAATTCGCGCAATATCAAATTCACCAAGAGCTGACAAGTCTCGAATGTTGCAGGTACGTTGACTACAAGAACATCACCAAGGTTATCGAGCCTGGCCGTGTCATTTATGTCGATGACGGTGTCTTGGCCTTTGATGTGCTGAGTATCAAGGACGACAAGACCGTCGAAGTCCGCGCCAGAAACAACGGCTTCATTTCATCGAGAAAGGGCGTCAATCTTCCTAATACTGATGTCGATCTCCCGGCCCTTTCCGAAAAAGACAAGGCCGACCTGAGATTCGGTGTCAAGAACAATGTGGACATGGTGTTTGCGTCATTCATCCGCCGTGCTCAAGATATCAAAGATATCCGCGCTGTACTAGGTGAAGAAGGCAAGCAGATTCAGATCATTGCCAAGATTGAGAATCGCCAGGGTCTCAACAACTTCCCGGAAATTCTGGAGGAGACGGATGGTGTCATGGTAGCACGAGGTGATTTGGGTATCGAGATCCCTGCTGCTGAAGTGTTTGCAGCACAGAAGAAGCTCATTGCCATGTGCAACATTGCTGGAAAACCCGTCATCTGCGCGACCCAGATGCTCGAGTCCATGATCAAGAACCCCCGTCCCACCCGTGCCGAGATCAGCGACGTTGGCAATGCCATTACTGATGGAGCTGACTGCGTCATGCTGTCTGGCGAAACGGCCAAGGGCAGCTACCCTTGTGAAGCTGTGCGAGAAATGCACGAGGCGTGCCTGAAGGCCGAAAACTCGATTCCTTATGTCTCGCATTTCGAGGAGATGTGCACCCTGGCCAAACGCCCGGTAAAAATCGTCGAATCTTGTGCCATGGCTGCCGTACGAGCCTCACTTGACCTTGCTGCCGGTGGTATCATTGTACTATCAACCTCAGGCGAGTCCGCCAAGCTCCTTTCCAAATATCGTCCTGTTTGCCCCATCTTCATGGTCACTCGCAATGCAACGACTTCCCGATTCAGTCACCTTTACCGTGGAGTTTACCCGTTCCTGTTTCCCGAAGCGAAGCCGGATTTCAGTAAGGTCAACTGGCAGGAGGACGTTGACAAGCGCATCAAATGGGCCGTCAACCACGCACTGGAGCTCAAGGTCCTCACCCCTGGCGACACAGTGGTCGTTGTGCAGGGCTGGAAGGGAGGCATGGGCAACACTAACACGCTGAGAATTGTCCGAGCTGACCCTAACCATCTGGGAATCGGACAAGCTTAAAATTGGACACGGCATGCCTAATTTGACGACGACTCCACGGGAGAACCAAAGGGGTGATGGGTGATTGGCCGAAGTCTCATCAACCAAGGTTATTTGACAGCCGACAGGTACAGAGTTTACTAGGATCATCCTCAATAGTGGACTAAGAATGGCGTGAGTCTTGGATTTTGATATTGGTCTACAGTCAAGAATCCCTAGAGAATGTCCGAATAATGAATGATGCTCCGTATGCACAAGATGTCTGGGCGGAAAATCCTACCTGTAGTTTCCTCCTCGTTGTTTGTCCCTGCTTGACGAATAGTCAAGGTGGTGAAAGCGTAGATTTGTAAGCCACCCGATTCACCAAGATGCTAATTTACTTGTGCTGCGCCTCGCTTTTTCGCCCGACGAGCCAGTCCATGTCATGATGGTCATTGCTTCCCAAACGTCTTCAACGTCAGCGACTGTCGACTGGCCCCCTTTTTTTTTTTTTTTCTCCCCCTGTTCCATGGCCCATGGTCGTCCTTGAGCATGACGAGAGCCCAGGGGAGGGATGATGGAGTATGGGCTTCAATCCTATGCTTCCTTCACCGTTTCGCCACGGCCACTCCTCACGGCCATCACGTTCTCCTTGTCTTGGCCGAAGACATCGAGTGACGCTTGCCCCTTGAGCGGGATTTACGATATTATGGCGCTGACTAGCGCTGCTTCAAGCAAGAATTTCTCGCAATGCCACTCAACGACACTCAACGGCTGCGACGGATGAGGATACAACGCCATGTCCCCAAGCCTGCAGCACGCCCGGTCCGGTGATGGGACCATCCAGCCATGGAGCCCCCGATCGTACGTCTCCTGTTACAACGGAGCTCAGGTAGGAAGAAAATATTCCCATCGCTTTCATGCATTCATGCATTCATGCATGAATGCATTTCTACGTTCCTACAATCCCCACAGCATACATACGAAAGGCTATCGTCCACTCCCTGGCGGGTGTCATCGCTCGTGACGTCTGAACAAAGTCGCCTTTGTTGCCTTGATTGGCAGTACTACTTTTTCCATGGGCTTCGCATTTGCACCCATGACGCTGGCCACTACCTCACAAACACTTGGTCAGACAAGGCTGGCGTCGAAACGGACTTTTGTGGCAAGAGGTTACATCATGGACGGTGTGCTCTCGTGTCTTGAGGTGATTTTGAGAAATGATTCTGCACATTTCATGGGACGAGATGATTTGACGGTGGTTCAAATGCTGGCGAGTTCAGCGATGTCCTTTTCCATGTGCTTTCCGCGGAACTTGTGGTCCTCTATTCCTCCCACCGGGCAGAGCAGCCTTACCGTGAGTGCTGTTTCGCTTGGCCTTTTCTGTCGTTCCGTTGCTGTGTAAAACCTGTTTTGAGTCCATCTAGCCTCAAGTATATGGAGTCATCATCATGTCGGCTTCGGTTGTTGCCAGAGCAGTGGGCATACCGTAAGAGGGTTCACATATTGTGGCATTTGTCCAATTTATCTTTTAAGCCCAACTATCTTGCCGGCTCGTATCCTAACTACGCATCAGCATTGAGAACTTATGCCGGAATGCCCTCGGTGGTGTTTTTCCTGGTTTGAAATGCTTTGTACGCAGCGTCAAGTCATCCAGCTCCTTGGCAGCCTTTGTGACGATGACATTCCGCGAGATGTGGTTTCTCCGGTTTCTGATGCACACTGGATTCGTGAGACACAAACCACAGAGTCAATCCACCAGTATCAGGCCCTGATGACCAGGTCGATAAAATTTTCCAATGCTTGTATTGTATTGCGTGATTCTTTGTTTTCTTTTCCTTCCGCTTCCTCGGAGTTATGGGGAAGAGTCGCATGGGAACCGCGTGTTTACTTTGACTTTGCCTTTTCAGCCTGTGCCTGTTCGTAAATCCAGTCGTTCAACCCGTTTTTGTTCCTAGATTTTGACATGTCAGAATCGAAACGGCCCAGAGGTACTGTTCGAATGGTTGACGGGTTGAGTCTGCGCACCTTGCAATTTCTATGGCGTAAAATTGCATTCGCGGAACTACATGTGAGTTGATTATGTTAGAAGCAGGCCCAGTTGATGGCGGCTGAGTCGAATAACAAGTGCATCAATTCATACCAAAGATAGTTGTGCTCTCCTCATACTCCACTTTGGCATTATTCCGGACCATGGTACCAAAGTTGTAGTCATCAATCTTCTTCTCGTAAGCCATCAGGAACTTTCTCCAGCGGTCTTTTCCATCCTTGCTCTTCATCTTATCTTCGTCGACAGTGGCGGCGGGGTCGAAATCGGGAAAAGCTTCTTTCAGATGGTCATATATTTCATCATCCATTCTCGTGAGTCGCAGAGTCGAGCCCTTGACCTTTTCGAGAATAGACCAGTATGTTTGCATATGTTGAACGACTGCCTGCGGACTTAGCAAGCGGTACGGCATTTTTGCGAGCGGATGCAAGGTTTTCACCTTTGACAGCAAATTGCTTCTCCATCTGCATCGTAGGAAATTCGAGGTCAGTGTCGCATTCGACCCTTGGTCACGTCGATGTCATAACGCACATCTTCCATGTTTCCTGCCTCCTCCGCGTCAAAGTTGCTGGGCACACGCCCGCCCGAGACGGACATGCTCTCCATTGGATCCATTTTCTGTGGGATGTTATTCTGTAGTTTCTCTCGGTTTCAATTTCGAGGCTGCGAAGGCGTGCGTTGTGCGACTCCGTAGCTTGTGATGCAGGGAAAAAACAGGTAAAAGAAGGGTCGATTTATTTGGCACCCAGCGTAGAGTCGGCGGCACCCAACCTGTGGCTCGGTGGCAGAAGACGCCGCTATCGGATGTTATATGGCGTGCACACGTAATCCAAGATAGACTTTGCCCTAGTGTGCGAGAATCCACTTAATTACTAAGACGCACATATTAAAGCTATCCACGTAATTAAAGCTATTGCCGCTACGTAATTAAAGCTATTGCTACCACGTAATTAAAGTCGCTTGCCCTTATCTACACTGCTGCTATAAAAGCCCTTTATAATAAGCCTTTTAATAGCCTTAATGCCCTTAAATCCGCGCTTAAAGCTGCCTCTTATAAGCTTAGATTTGCCCTTACGGT
>SRQA01000108.1:0-37290 GCA_018360365.1 Claviceps citrina
CCCCCCCCCCCCCCCCCCCCCTTCTTCTCATCATCCCGACTAAAACAGAAACCGCCCCCCCAGCGCCGCCGACGTGCACTACAATGACACCGAAGCCCGCAAGTACACGACCAGCTCGCGCATCCAGACCATCCAAGCGTCCATGACCCGCCGCGCGCTCGAGCTCCTGGACCTCAAGTCGCCGTCCCTCATCCTCGACGTCGGCTGCGGCAGCGGCCTCTCGGGCGAGATGCTCTCGGCCGTGGCCGCCCCGGACGGCGGGCCGCACACCTGGATCGGCATGGACGTCTCGCCCTCGATGCTGGACGTTGCGCTGCAGCGCGACGTCGAGGGCGACCTTCTCCTCGCCGACATGGGCCAGGGCGTGCCCTTCCGGGCGGGGACCTTTGACGCCGCCATCAGCATCTCGGCCGTCCAGTGGCTCTGCAGCGCCGAGAGCACCGACACGTCCCCCGCCGGGCGCCTCACCCGCTTCTTCAACGGCCTGTACGCCTCGCTCCGCCGCGGCGCCCGCGCCGTCTGCCAGTTCTACCCCAAGAACGAGGCGCAGCGCAACATGATCACCCAGGCGGCCGTCAAGGCCGGCTTCGGCGCCGGCCTCCTCGAGGACGACCCCGGCACCAAGAACGTCAAGCTGTATCTCGTGCTCACCGTCGGCGCCTCCGCCGTCCCCGGCGGCCCCTCGTCCGACATCACCGGCGTGGTGGCCGGCATGGACGACGTCGACATCCTCGACGCCCGCAGGACGATCAAGCCCCACCACGCTGCTTCCCTCAAGAAGGGCTCCAAGGCCTGGATCGTCAAGAAGAAGGAGCAGCAGGAGAGGAAGGGCAAGGTTGTCAAGGCCACGTCCAAGTATACGGGCAGAAAGCGACGAGTTGCTTTCTAGGGGGGCGAGCTGCCGCGTGGGGATCCTATTGCTTCTTGTTTGTTGGTTCGTCTGCTTCGGGGAACAAACCGCTTTTTTTTTTTTTCGCCTTCTTCTTCTTCTTGAGCATTGCATCGGCGTTGATATCATTTTCTGGGATTGGAACTTTCTCTATATAGTGATGACGATTTCTCCCTAGGGAAATTCAGGGACAGGATAAAAAACTAGATACCCTTCCTTGCCCGTCCATGTTCGTATACCATCTCGGTGACACGCATCATTGTTCGGCTCACAAAACAAATCATGTAAGAAAAATGGCGTACAAAGTTTCTATTTTTTTATGACATCATCTCAAGACGACAGCTCTATCTTGATCTATATTTCTCGCCCCTTTTTTCGTTTTGCCTCCCACTCTTTACTCGGGCTTCATGGTGGGGAAAGCCAAAACTTCACGAATACTGTAGTTGTCGGTCAAGAACATCATCATGCGGTCGATGCCCATGCCCCAACCACCCGTGGGGGGCAGGGCGTGCTCGAGAGCCTGGCAAAAGGTCTCGTCGGCCATCTGCGCCTCATCATCCCCCTGAGACTTCTGGCGAGCCTGCTCCTCAAACCGAAGTCTTTGCTCGGTGGCAACGTTCAACTCGGTGTAGCTGTCCCAAATGTCAGTGGGATGGTTCTGAGAAAGAAAAAGAAAGTGATTCAAGGGCACGTCTGCAAAGACAGAAGGCGCTACTCACGCGTTGGCAATTTCCTTGGTGGAAACAAACACCTCGAACCGCTCACACAAACCAGGGGTAGTGCGAGAGTCCTTGGCCAGGGGAGACATCATCTTGGGGTGGCCAATGATGAAGGTAGGGTTGATCTGTTTTTTTTTTTTTTTTTTTTTTTTTTTCGCTGTTAGTTTCTTGGCCCAACTAGAAAATACAACTCGACTCGTGAAAATACGTACGCATTGAGACTCGAGATATTCACCAACAAGAGCATCCAGCATACGTGCATTGGTCAGAGGAGGACTGCACTCGACGCCAGTCCTGGCAAGAACCTTCTTGAAAAACTCGTTGGCCTCGTCAGTGTGCAGAGTGTCTGCAGGAGGGAACTTTTCTCCAACAGCCTCCTCGAGGGCGGGAATCATCTCGATCTTGCGCCAGGGTGCTTCCCAATTGATGTTGATCTCCTCGCCCTTGATGGTATGATATACCGTCTTGTACGAGCCGTGGATATGCTTGACCAAGCCGCTGACCAGCTCCTCGGTCATGTCCATCAAGTCGTAGACGTCGGCATACGCCATATAGAATTCCAGAGTAGTGAATTCTGGCAAAAAATCCAGTTAGCCCTGTTGCAATGAGAACCAGCTCGGTCGCGGTCGCACATGGACAACACGTACCAGGGTTGTGGGTGAGATCCATGCCCTCATTGCGGAACTGTCGTCCCATTTCATACACGCGGTTCAGGCCACCAACAACCAACATCTTCAAGTAAAGCTCGGGGGCGACACGCAGAAACATGTCCATGTTGAGTTCGTTATGATGAGTAACGAAGGGCTTCGCAGTGGCACCACCAGCAATGGGGTTGAGCATGGGTGTTTGCACGGAGACAAAGTCACGGTCGTCGAACCAGCGACGGATATAGGAGTCGACCTTGGCGCGGGTGATGAAGATCTGTCTCGACTTCTCGTTCATCATGAGGTCGAGATAGCGCTGGCGGAAACGAGTTTCGGGGTTCTTGAAGCCATAGTGGTCGTCGGGGATCTGAAAACACGCTTTGGTAAGTAGGTAGGCACGGATGTATAGAGAAAAAGAAAGTCAGGGTCGAGCACGCACCTGGTGCAAGCAAGGGGCCAGAAGAGTGACCTCGATGGCAGCAATGGATAGTTCACCAGAAAAGTCACCAGAGCCCTGCTTGGTCTTGGGGTTGGTGCGCGTGGGGAAACCGCGAATACCTGTGTCGTGTGGATTCATTAGCATCGTTGCATGCGAATGCGTTGTCAACCTATTCTTACCGATGATGTCACCTCTTCGGAGGTTGACGTGCTGATCCTCAAAGCTCGGGGCCTTGTCGTCCAAGTGATCGGCTTGAGCAAGAACTTGGAGTCTCACACCCTGCAAATTGTGAGCAAAAGGCCGAGTGACCAAGGAATAGTGTCTGATGAAGCCATACATCGGAGCGAATGTCATAGAAGTAGAGCTTGGAGCCGGCAGAGCGGCGGACATAGACTCTTCCGGCCAGCTGGAGAACTCTGGACTTGTCGGATTCGCCATTCTTCAAGTGCTTGAACTCGTCCTCAAACTTGCGAATATCATAGTCGACATGGTACTGTATATGTCGGTCAGGTTTTTTTTCTTCTTCTTTACTCTTTCCTTTCTTCGTCGGTTAGGAGAGCGTGATCACCTTGTGCGGGTACGCCTTGCCCTGTGCGTGAAGCTCGTTGACGGCTCGCGACCGGATTTCAAAGTACTGAAGAGCAGCATGGGGTTAGCCCGCCGTCCTGGCACAATGCAGTTTTTTTTTGGGGGGGGGGTCTATTGGATATTCACACCTGGTTCGGCGTGAGTTCCTTCTCAGCAGCCTCTGCGCTCTTGCTGCCCGCGGCCTGGGGCTTCGGGTTCGCAGCCGCCTTCTTTTCCTTGGCAGCCTCCTTCTCGCGCTGCTTCTGACGCTTCTTGAGTTCGGTCTTGGAGATCATCTCGCCCGTGACCTCGTCGAGGTGAAGCTTGGCGACGGCGGCGGCAGCATCGGCCACGGCGGGCTCGCCGGCGGTACCTGGGTTGTCCGCCATTGCTGTGAATGCGATGGCGAAGGCGTGTCGGTGATGATTTGGGTTTGCTATGTCTGGAGAGGCAGAGCGTCGTGGTCAAGTCACAGGCAGCGATGGACGGCGGGGCAGAAAAACCAGTCAGTCAGGCACCCCGCCATGCCACTTGACGACGTTGACGTGCACGCGCCTTGGCGGGGTCTCAATCGGCATGGACATGATCCTGGCAGGTACCTAGGTGCCCACCAGAGGTGGTAGGACAGTCAGGTACCTGGTAGGTACCTCCTAGTGGGTAAGCTGGGGTACCAACTGAGTCCTTGACTCCTTCCTCGACAGAAACGGAAGCATCTTGCTGACCGACAAGCTGAAACCCACATTTCACAAACAAGTACAACCATGGCCTTGTCCGCACGAGCCGTCCAAGCCACCCAAAACGTCCCCAGCACAACGCAGCTCCTCGCCATCCTCGGCAACCTCTACGATGCAGAGGCCAACCCGGACGGCTACGTCAGCCTGGGCGTTGCCGAGAACAGCCTGATGCACGATGCCCTGATCGAGCACATGCACCGGAACATCAACATCAGCCCGCTCGCGCTGACCTACGGCGACGGCTACAAGAGGCTCAAGGCGGCCGTGGCCCGGTTCCTCACGAGACACTTCCGGCCGGTGACGCCGATCGAGCCCTCGCACCTGCATATAAGCAATGGCGTGACGTCGGCGATCCAGAACCTGGCGTGGGCCCTGGGCGACCCCGGCGACGGTCTGCTGCTGGGACGGCCCTACTACGTGGCCTTTCTGCCGGATGTGAACCGCCGGACGGGCGTGCAGGTGTTGCCCGTGTGCTTTGGCCATCTCGACCCGCTGGGCGTCGAGGCCGTGTCGAGGTACGAGGAGGAGCTGCTCCGGGCTCGGGCGCGTGGGCAGCGCGTGGCGGGCCTGATCGTCGCGCACCCGCACAACCCGCTCGGGAGGTGCTATCCGCGCCATGTGCTCATTGAGCTCATGAAGCTGTGCCAAAAGTACCGCATCCACCTCGTCTCGGACGAGATCTACGCGCTCTCCGTCTTCGAGAACCGAGTCGACGGCGGCGGATCCGCCGTCCCGTTCGAGTCCGTCCTGTCCATAGACCCGGCGGGCACCATCGATCCGGGCCTGGTCCACGTCCTCTGGGGCATGTCCAAGGACTTTGGCGCCAACGGGCTCCGCATGGGCGTCACCATCACGCAGGGCAGCCCGGCCATGCGCGATGCCCTCATGTCCGTCTTTGACTTCTCGTGGACGTCGTCGCTGTCTGATCTGGTGACGGCTGCCGCGCTCGAAGACGACGCATGGGTCGACTGGTACATGGCCGAGAACCGGAAGAGGCTGTCCAGCCATCAGGAGAAGGTGCTGTCCTGGGCAAGGCGGAACGAGATCGAGTACGCCCCCGGGAGCAACGCCGGCTTCTTCCTCTGGCTCAACCTGGGCGCCGTCTATAAAAGGCATCACGCTGGCGAGATTGAGCATCTCGACAAGACCGTCTCCGAGGCGTTGCTGGCTAGGAGGGTGTTTCTGTCGGACGGCATCGCCTTTGGCTCAGAGCACCCCGGCTGGTTTAGGATCGTCTTCACACACGAGGCTGGCTATCTGGACGAGGGTTTGCGGCGCGTCCTGGCCGCGGTTAGGGGGGACGTAGACTAGAACCTTGTACATGGCATATAACTACCTAGTATACATTGCGTGCGCAAGTCGACATGGATAGACAATCTGACTTACCAACAAAAGCCAAACCATCCAACCCCCCCCCCCCCCCCCCCCCCCCCCGAAAAAAGAAGAAAAAGAAAAAGGCTGGACGAGCAGCGGGCAGATTTCGCTCAGCATGGCTGACGGGCCGAGGGCCGAGGGCCGAGGGAGGAGGAAGAGAGTGTGATTTCATAGCTATAGTATTTTCACTGCGTTCAGGTTCGGATGCCGGAGGAGGGGGGGTGACAAGCGTCAGGAAAAATAAAAATATGTGCTCTAAGCCGCAGGGCGATGCTATAACTGGACACACCAGACTTCCACGTCCATTTGACATTCAACTTCCGGCACCGTCTCCACCCAGGCACCCGATCCCAGCATCGATGAATACCCAGAAACAAGGGCCAAGAGTCGATTTCTCCTCCTACTCACTCCACTCCTACCCTGTCCACGTCACCGGCTTGTTCTTCCCCTCCATCTCGGTTGTCTGGTATGTCCACTAGGCAAAAAAAAAAAAAAAAAAAAAAAAAAAAAAAAAACCACTATATCCGCCCTTTTCATCGTCTATTTCACTTCTCTTCGTGTGAAAGCGCTTCGTGGCGTTGGCGTTGAAAACCCCGTTGGGCGCTATTCTTTTGTGCTATCCGTGGCCTTTTTTTGGGGGCGTTTTCGGCCCACGGTGATGTGTCTTGTAATCTTTTTCTTTTCTTGCTGTTTTGGGGGAGGGGGGAAATGGGAAAAACAAAGGAGAGAAAAAAGGGGAAAAGAAAGAGATTAGATGGTCTCCATCTTGTCGAGGATGGCCTTGGTGAATTCGTGCGTCGTCGAGACACCGCCCATGTCGCGGGTGCGGACCTTGCTGTAGAAGTTGTCAGCGCAAGATTGTTGTATGGTCTAGGTAGCGAACAAGGCGAGTATTAAACAAAGAAAGAAGAAAAAAGGAAGGTGGAAACAAGAGCAAAAAAAAAGACGATTTACATACCCCTCGGCGATGACGGCATAGATGGCCTTGGAGACGCGATTGGCATGGTCGTCCAGACCAAGGTGGCGCAAGAGCATGCTACCGGACAGGATCAGAGCGGTCGGGTTGGCCTGATCCTTGCCCTTGATGTCGAGGCCGACGTGTCGACAGCCGGGCTCGAACACGGCGACATCGCGGCCCATGTTGCAGCCGGGGACGATGCCGGGGCCGCCGACGAGGGCAGCACCAATGTTGGAGAGGATGCCACCGTACAGGTTGGGCATGACCATGACGTCGAACTGTTGGGGACGAGAGACGGCCTGCATGGAGGCGTTGTCGACAATCATGTCGTTGACCTCGAGGGTGGGATACTCCTTGGCCACGTTGTGGAAGGTGCTGCGGAACAGACCGTCGGCCAGCTTCATGATGTTGGCCTTGTGGATGCACGTCACCTTGGAGCGGCCGTTGGCCAGGGCGAAGGAGAAGGCAAACTTGGCGATGCGCTCCGACTTGGCGCGGGTGATGATCTTGAGCGACTCGACCACGCCGGGGACGCTCTGGTGCTCCAGACCAGAGTACTCGCCCTCGGTGTTCTCACGGATGATGCACAGGTCGACGTCCTTGTGGCGCGTCTCGTAGCCGGGGATGTTCTTGATCAGGCTGATGCTGGCGTAGATGTCGAGCTCCTGCCGCATGGCGACGTTGAAGCTCTGGTGGCCGGACCGGCTGATGGGCGTGTGCAGGATGCCCTTGAGGCCGAGCTTGTTGCGCTTGAGGGAGGCGACCGACTCGCGGAAGGCTTCCTCGGTGCGGCCGGCGCCGTCCGTCATGCCCGAGACCTCGATCTGCTCCCACTCTATGGGCACATTGTCGGCCTTGAAGATGGTCTTGACCGACTCGGCAACCTCGGCTCCGATGCCGTCACCCGGAATCAGCGTCACCGTGTACTTGCCGCCGAACTTGGCGGGCTTGAAGATGTCGGACTGGACCGTCGCAAACGATCGACCGAACTGGTGCTGGCCAGCAGCAGCGCCGCGCAGGAGCTATGAAGAAGACGCGGGGGAAAAAAAGTGTCGTCAGCGCACAATGATCTGCATCACCTTGTGTCTGTCGAAACGAAACGAGGTCGAGTCGTCACGATACCACCACACCAGGACACGAACAAGTTGGCCCTCACGGCAAAAAGGAAGAAGAAAAAGAAAAGAAAAGAAAAGGAGATCGATGGGGAAAAGCCTCATGAGCAACATGTCTTGGCAACATACCTGCGCCGTTCGAGCAGAGCCGCGAGACAACATCATGACCAGGAATCAATCACGCGACAGTCGAAGAAAGCACCCAGCTATGACCGTGGCGTCGGTAAAAAGGCGAGCGAGCAAGAGAACAAGAAAGCGAGCAAAAGAGGCCAGCAGCAGCAATTCAGGAGTCGTGCCCACAGACTGACAAAGCACGTGGCGGTACAACAAGCAAGAGTCCGTAGGAGATGTGAGAGAGAATTTGTAAAGGACAGAAGGGAAAGGGAAAGAAGAGGGAAAAAAAAGAAGAGAAGCTTCGGCGTCTACAAGCGGTGGTTTGAGGGTGGTGTGCGTGTGGTGTGCGGTACGTCTAGTCCAGTCCGGTCCGCTCTGGTCTGGTCTGGGCTGCTTGGTTGGCGGCTAAGATGGGAAAAGTGGGGCCCGCACTTGCGTCTGCAGCCTGCCCAAGTATCAAGTATTCCAACGCCGAGGCTTTCCTGGAGGTAAGTGTTCCTTTTTTTGGGCACTTTTTGCGCGCATTTTCCCGGCCCTATTTACAACTAAGACTGCCCTCCCTTTCACCTACCATTTTACTCATGTTTTTTTTTTTTTTCCTGTTTTTTTAGGGAGGTGGGGAGGGGCGCCTCCTCCCGTCCGCCAGTCGGCCTTTCGTCTCGGAAAAAGAGCGGACTTCGAGGTGCTCCGAGCCTTGGAGCCGCATTGCTTCTCCTTCTCCCTCTGGAGTCTGCGCTAAGCCTGTGGGGCCTGCCGGGGGCGGCTTCACAAGTTTACAACTTGCGACCAGCCTCCCGAGTTCCTCCCAATTCGGTGGAACCGGCAACGACGGCATCCTTTTAGTTCTCAAGGGCGTCCTTTGATTTTTCCCAAGACTCACCTCCTGTGTCCACTATCCTGGGCTTCGCGTCCAGAAGAGAAAGGGCGTCTTTCTTGATGTTGTTGCCCTTTTCTCCATTTGGCTGACTGCAACGCCATATCATAATAGGCCTACAAGTCCCAAATTTCTGCACTTTCCTACCCGTCCTTCTCAAAAACCCTCTCTCTTAACTTAATTTATATATTTATATATTAATAGCAAAACAACCCCCCCCCCCCCAAAATACATGTTTCTTCAATCCCAGCCTTTGGGTACAAGGACATACCCCGTCGCCATCTGCCCCTCCACACCTTGCTTCTTAGTTGTTACTAGTAACAACTAAGAACCTCACGTCGCCTGCACGACAAAAGATACCCAGTACGCAGTCATCATCCATGACTAGGTACTCCCCCCACCACCATCCTCATCTTGTGCACACGACACAAAAACCATTCACCCTTCCTTCCTGGGAGCAACACGTCATGCATCCTCTTCGTCCAGAGGCTCAACCCTCACCAGTATCTCCTCCAGCAGCCCCTCCAGGAAGCTGCCCACATCACGGTCCATCCCCACCGGTTCCGCCTTGTCAAACTGGTCGATCTCCTTGCAGACATGCGCCAGTTTGTACACCAGCTTCCGTATCTTGTCGTGCGCCAGCTCCGCGCGCTGCTGGTCCGCAGCAGCACCGGAAGCAGGCGGGGGGGAGTCCTTGAACGGTCTGTACAGCCGCTGCAGCCGGAGCTGCCGTCTCTTGAGGGCTTCCTCGAGTGCTGGGAATATCACGTCATTCAGAGCATCCAGCTCGCCGTTCGGGTCCGAAGGCGCCGGAGATGGAAACGACGTCGGTGGAATGGACGCGTCGGACGGTGCCGGTGAGTGTGAGTGTGAGTGTGCGTGTGCGTCGGGCGGCGGTGTCGAGCCACTGGCGGGGGGAGGCGGCTGCGGCCTTTGTGAAGGCGCATCTTGCTGAGAAGACCCTCGTTGTTGTTGATGTTGTTGTTGTTGCACTGGTGAGCCGCGATAAGGCGGAATCTCGGGTATCGTCATGGACGGCATCCGAGAGCGTGGCTTTCTCGTAGGCGACTCGTCTTGCAGGGGCGGCGACGTCCTCTCCATGTGAACATGTGTCGCTTGTGACGAGGCTAGCGGTGATGGACTCATGTTGAGATGCAGCATACTTACATCACGCTGCAACTGGAATTGGAGTTCTCTATCATAGTCCGGGGATTGAGACGCTGGAGCCAGCGGTAATGGTCGTTGGGGGACTTGATTCGCTGGCGTCTCTGGTGTCTCTTGAGTCGGCCGCTTGGTCGGACTCGTGGGCAATGGTGGCTTGGATGGCGAGTCGCCGCTGCTCATATCTGCAGGCACCGGCTTTCTCTGTGGACTTGCCTGCCTCGAATTCGCTCCCGCGTTGGCAGGCTTGAGCGTATCGGCTGGTTGGAGAGCAAAGTCCCGTGCCTTTGTCGGACTCGGGTCACGATACTTCTCCACAGGTGACAATGTAGCTTCCGCTTCCAGGGCTCGTGAGGGGCGGTCGTCCGTCGACGCGCCGTCGTACATGGTGTCCAAGGCCGGCCGATGCACGAGGCCGCCCCGATCGCCCACCAACCTCACAGTTCCGAAATCCCACATGTCCTCGTTCACCTTGTCCTGCTCCATGGGCGCCGCGCCCTCCTGGGCATCCCATTGCTCCTCGTCGTCTCCCTTGTGCGTCAATGCCCATCGGCTGTGACGCTCGATCAGTTCGGTCAAGTATGTCGTCTTCTTGGCCCGTCGGATAAAAGGATGTCGGAGAAGATCTCTGGCCGTGGGTCGTTCCTTTGGATCCCTCTGCAGGCAGAGCTCGACGAAGTCCTTGAAGGCTTTGGTGAAGTTGCCATCCAGCCTGGGCGGGGGGTTCTTGGGGATGAGGAAGAGGACCTTCATGGGATGGATGTCTGCATAGGGCGGTTCGCCGTTGGCCAGTTCGAGCGCCGTGATACCCAGGGACCATATGTCGGCTTTGTGATCGTAGCCGGACTGCTTAATGACTTCCGGTGCCATCCAAAACGGGGTCCCTACAAAGGTGTTCTTCTTGGTCATTGTGGCGGATAGCTGGCCAGACACGCCGAAGTCGGCCAGCTTGACCTGCCCTCCGGAGCTGAGTAAGACATTGGCAGCTGCAACATGTCAGTTCTCCCGTACGATCATCTCTTGTTTTTTTCCCTTCCAGAATTTGGAGGCGGGGAAGACAGAGTGGATGGATGGCTGTGTAAACCTTTGATGTCCCGGTGCAGCTTCTGATCAGAATGCAGATAGTCCAGCCCAAGTAACAGCTCCCTCAGAATGATGGCAATGTAGTCCTCGCCAACCAAACCAGGCTTCATCAGATCGGCACAGCTCCCGCCCGCGCAAAACTCCATGACGATCCATAGCTCGGCGCCTTTGGCATATGATCCATAGTACTTGGTGACATAGGGCGACTGCAGCTCCGACAGGATGGCAATCTCTTGTATGATGTCTTCGACCTCGTCCTCTGCGTTCTCGATGTCGATCAGTTTGATGGCCACGGCCTGACCCGTCCGCTTATCAACTCTACTCGGAAAAGGAGAAGAGGCAAAGAAAGCGTTAGCATCATCATCATCATCATCATCATCATCATCATCATCATCAGTGTCTCCGATTGATTCTGTGCACAGAGCAAATTTCCCGGGAAAAGCAGATGGAACATGGCGAACCCTTTGTACACTTTGCCAAAGCTTCCGCCGCCTAACCCGCACTGGATTTAGTACACTAGCCCCCCGACATCGAAAGCTTGTGGCAGAGCTAACCAATGCAGTATTCCTTGGAATACAAGGCCTCCGGGTCCAGAGCCTCGTTGGCCTCGTTGGTCCTGTCGTCACGGTATCTCTCCGTCATGACTGCCCCGTGTGTGTTGTGTATGTCTGCGGAGCTATTCGGAGAAGATGGCCCACTGGGGCAACCAAGCCCGATGGTCTAGTGTTTTAATTGCGGGGATATTGCTGCATAGGTATCGTTTCTGCACGGTCTCTTACAACAAGGAGGCTTCTGGATCGTGAGCACGTCGGTAGGCGGTGACAGATGATGACGATGCTGACGATGTTGACGATGTTGACGATGTTGACGATGTTGACGATGTTGACGATGTTGACGATGTTGACGATGTTGACGATGATTTGGATGGATGTGGATGATGTGGATGATGTTGCCTGCCCCTCCTTGAGTCCCAAGTCAGGGCGGCCCGTCACTTGCTGCGGGCACCTGTGATTCCTACCAAAAATGCACGAAACGAAACCATCAGGGAAAGGGGCCAATCGTCTCGGGCAGGCCAAGAAGGAGGCATTGAAAAAGCAAAAAGCGGAAACAAGCTCGTCAGTCTGCCTGGACAAAACAAACAAGCCCGCTGGCATCCATTATCCATCCATGATCCATTCCCAATGCCGACCTGCCAGCCATGTCTGGGCATCTCAGGGCCACGGCGACCGCTCATTGGCCAGCCCTGCGCCCGCCTTGTCGCATCCATTCACGAACGCTCAACGTCCGTCGTCCGCAATCACACCCTTCCTTCAACAAGCTGCCATTCACCCCCTTTCTATAAGCACTTTTCACCTCCCTCGCTGCAAGGGGGCAACAAAATAGGCCCGGCCAATGCCTCCGAATATATAACATCCCTGCTCCCGCGCACCGTGACAATCTTTCTCACCAGATGGACCAGCTCCTCCACATGGCCTGGCCTCCCTTTCCCCAGTTCCCAACTCCAGCTCAGCACACGGCACACAGCAAATGTAGGCATGTTTCTAATCCTCGATAAACTCAATCATTACCGTGCCTTGTTTCAGCCCAGTCTCTTCAATGGTTCGCTCCAGGCTTTCTGTCAGGTCCTGGCCTTGGGGCATCTTCTTCAGCTCAAACTCCACTCCTTGCTTGCCATCCAGCGGGTCCGCCTTGAGCCACTCGTAGATTCGCCGTACTGGGTCTTGCAGATGAAATCGTCGGATGACGCGTCCTGTAGGATGCCTGAACTGTATTCTGGTCGTTGTCGTCGGGTCGTTGTCAGGCTCCGTGTGAGGCTTCCCACTGGAGATGAGAGAAAACGGACTCTTCTCAGACGCAACAGCTAGCTCCGGCTCCTTGCCCTTGCCCTTGTCTTTGTCTTTGTCCTCAACACCGGTACCGCTTGTTCTGACTGGCTTGGTGAGCGCGTCTGGATCATGCATGTTGGACGTTGAGGTCGAGCGGCTGCTCTCAGCCCCAGTCGCCAAGCTGTTCTGCAGCGCCATCTCCAGCATTTCCTCCTCCGTCATCCTGTCTACATCCACCGCCGCCGGCTTGCGCGCCGTGGCTTTGGCAACGGGGTTCTTACTGTTGGCAGCGAGGCTGTACCGGTCCAAGAACTCGGCCAGCTGGGCGTGGAAATCCGACGCGCTGGGAAACGGCCTGCCGGTCCAAACCTTGACCTGCTCGCCAGTTCGGGGGTCGACGATGGACACGTGCGGGTAGTTGTCCGGGTTCTCATGCGTCCGGTTGGGGAAGTAGAACGTGACATACTCCTCGGCATCTGGAAAGTCCTTGTCGTACTGCAGGAAGATGAAATTCTCCGATACTAGGTCTCGGACTGCCGCATCTTTCCAAATATCCCTGTTAAGAGCTTGGCAATTGAAGTCGTTCATATCTTGGAGATTGACCAATATCCATTTCTTGTCTTCTTTTCCTAGCATCCTCGCTTGCTCCCATGGTATCCGGGACATCAAGTCATAAGGCGGTCGAAACAGATCTTCCAATCGCCGTGCGTGGCTACTCCTGTCTGCCGGGTTGGCGGGATTCGCAGAACTTGGTCCATCGCCCCAAATTCGCTGGCCAAAGGGACCACCGGTGCGAGCTGGGGCATGGTTTCAACATCAGCACATCATGTCGTCGCAGTCGTATGTGGCAGAAGCATGGTAGACCTGACACAAGGTCGTGGTATCACGTCAACTTACGCAAAGGATGCCTTCTGCTCCTGAGGTGCTCGAGCAGTCTCTGTGTCGTCGCCTCATCCGCAGCGCCGTCCCAGCGAGGATCGGGAGCGACCAGAGTCTCGGTAGTGCGCGCAATCGGCGCTCTCACGTCATCCTCACCTGCTGCGCCTCGCGGGCCGCCCGAGTACAGCTCCTCTTGCAACCTCTTTGCCATGGCGGCGTCTTCTTCTTCCTGTGCCATGGCAGCTGCATGTTGCACGGCGGCCCGTTCGCCCTCGTCACCACTATCAACATCGGTGTCATTGTCCATCACTTCGTCTTCGTCGTCGTCGTCGTCGCTTATGTGTATGACACCGCTGGCATCCTGGCGACCCAGGTTCGACTGGCTGGCGGCAGCTGGGGGCGGGTTTGCAGATGTGGACGCCGGCTCGGATACTTCTGCGCAGACACCAGATGCAAGCTCTGGATTCTCAAAGAACAGGCCGACGGCACGTTCGAAATCTCCATTGGCAATTTGTAGAAACCCCCGTCCGACTTCTGGCGTCGCTCCGGTGATGGCGACGAAGGTGGAAATGGCTTCATCCATGGTGTGCCGTGTAGATTTGCAGCTTCCCCCAAGCGGGCGTCTCTGCCCCTCACCTGACGTGTTGTTGGAATTGATAGAACGGACCTGAGGGCGTGGACCGAAACAGTAGGTATGCAGACGAGATGTGTGTGCGGACTAAAAGTCGTCGTCTCCCCAACGAACGCGCAAAGGCTGCATCTGTCATGTGAATTTGTGAATTGTCGGGACGGGGAAAAAGGCTCGAAGCTAGAAGCCAGATGACGGCGCAGCCAGGTCATTGTGATTGACACGCCCGACACTGGGCACTGGGCACTGGGCACTGGGCACTGGGCAGGCACCCACCCGCCGTGACGCAACCCACCCGCTCGCTGACGGACGGGCCTTCAGCCGTGGGGAAGCTACCCTATGCCGTAAAATGCCTTTGCCTACCCACGACATTTTTGCATACAGAATCGAACAATTCTTGTAAACGAGTTTGTCCATATACTGACTACCTAGTATGAGGGCAGCAATGACAGTACCAAGGTACCTAGTTGGTATCCAGGTAGGTATACACGGAGCAGCGAACCTGCATCCATCTAATCAAGTCGCACAATGCTGAATCTCTTCCAACACCCCCTTCCACGCCCTCTGCACATCCAGCGACCTCTCCTCCCTCACGGCCGCTCGTGTCGCCGACTCCAAGCCAGTCGGCCAGTCGGCCTGTCCAAAGACACCCTTGCCCCGCGCCTCCACGATCCCGGACAGGGCCCTGACCCTGCTCAGCCGCTGAGACTCTGTGCCCGTCTCCCCCTGTTCGAGATCAAGACTCTCAATGTACGACGCCACGACCTCTGAGCCCCTGTAGGGCGTCGGCAGCGCACACGTGTCGCTCGCAAACCTGACTGCGTCTTCCATGAGGTCACGCACGCATTCGTACCATACTGCTCGCTTGATGGAACCGAGCTTTGCGTGCGAAAGATGCGGTTGCAAGATGGCCATGATGTCCCGGAGCGAGACTCTGATGTCGATGCTTTGGGATCGGGCGTAGCCGCGAGCAATGGCCTCGAGCGCATTTTGGGCCGTTTTCGCCAGCGCGTCCTCTTTCCGACCCTCCTTGGCGTCCACGTCCATCTTGTCTTCATCCTCGAAGTCATCGAGGTAAGGGGTGGTGATGTCCGCAATGTCTTTCAGCATGTCGAGGTCCGGACGGGCCCTGGCAAACTTCCAGAGACATGCAAAGGCATATGGCCGGTATTCATCATTGTTCCGCTTGGCTTCCCGAATGGCAATCTTGGTCATTTGCGCGGACACGGCACCATCAGACTTCCAGATGGCGTCGCTTCGCTCCACGAATTTGGGGTATGACTGAAGCAGCTTCTCCTTCCCCGTAAACGTTTTCAGGGCCAAGGCTTTCTCGAATGCAGGCCAAATGGCCCTGGCGCTGGATTCATCGATGGAGCCCGCAGCCTCACTCGCCTTTGCAATATCTGCTGCCATGGCAGCCACTGTGAATGCTCCGGTGTGACGAAGCGCCCATTGCGCCGTCTCCAGGCAACGGTCCACCAGACTGACAATCTCTTGCACGTAGCGTGTCACCGTGCGACTGCTTCCTGCGTGCTGGTCCCAGACCTCCTTGAAAACCTTTTCGGTATACTCGTCAATGTCGTGAGAACCAAGATATGCAAACGGCAACAAGATGGTCTCGTGAGCAGTGAAATGGTCTGGCGAGACCTTGGCCACCGACACAATGACGTCTGCAACCTTTTGTCGACGGCTCTCGTCCTCTGCGTGGAAGTACAAATCGACAAACTTCTCACAAAATCGCACTTTGCTGGCATCTGGCGCCGCACGAATCATGTAAGCGGCCGCCCTGGCGTATGCTTGACTGACCTCGTCGTTCCTGTCCATTGTTTGTTTCTCCAGCATCTGCAGCAGCTTTCCTGCCATAGGCTGAATGTCGCTGCTGTGACGGGTAGCCAGTGTCGTGATAACCCTGCTGCATCCTATCTTCGTAGGCATGCCAATGGCAGTCTTGATTGTGGACTCGAACTTTGGCGCAAACTCTGCCATGACGTCGGCGTCAATGAAGCGCAAGCAGTTCTCAATAGCCTCGGAGATTGGTGACTGATTGACCATTTGCGATCGTATCTTGTCGATCTTGTCCCGGCTCGCTTCTCCCGCGCGCTGATATGCAAAGTTGATCTGCTCGGGTTCAATCGTGCTCAGCAAGCCAAGTAGTTGAGGGATCATGCTCGGGATGAAGGGCTTCAACGCGTTGCCACCGTGCTTGGCAATCTTCATGACTGTGACTGTTGCAAATAGTTGCACATCCTGTACAGAACTTTCCACGCCCTTGTCGGACAACAAGAACGGCAAAGCCTCTTTCATCATGGCCTGGGCAGCAGAAGCGTGGTTGCCTTCCTCCAGTTGACGAACAAGGCTATTCGAAAGCGTCATGCACAGCTTGAGTGCAGCCTCTCTTACGCTGCCCTTGACATCGTCCAATACCTTGAGAGCATTGGTCCAGATGTCTCGGTAATACTTCTCATACTGAGGAAACGGCCTGCCTTGTATGAGATCAGAAATGGCAGCACAACTCGCTTCCCTGACCCGCCATTCCTTGCTCAAGATGCTCTTGAGAAGGTCTTGGACGATTGCGTCAAAGTGTGCTTCGATGGTTGCGTTGGAGTCTTTGACCAAGGCTTTCCAGATATCGTCCATCGAGCGCTGGACGTTCCCGTTTGGATCAAACCGGTACCTGTACAACTTGGGATATAGCTTTGGATCGACTTCCGACTCGGACAGAATATTGCTGAGGCCGAAGCGGCCAAATGCGGACCGGGTAGACCATGTTGCAGCATTGGCAGCCAGCGACATAAATTTGTAGACAAGACGTTGGTCGCCTACCTCGTTGGCCAGACTGACAATGTCCTTGTAGGACGTGACCGAGCTGCCCTCGCCGGTAGGCAGAGCGCCGGGCTCAAACAACTCGGTCTCCTGGTCTACCTTGAGCTGGGTTCCGCTGCCCGTGAAGGCTGACACAAGATCCTTAACCAGTGTAGACTTCAGATCGGCGTCACCTCGCTCATAGACCAGCGACAGACCGCGGGACGCAGTTTCTTGTACCAGCTCGTCCCTGGCACTCAGGAGCCTCATGAAGGCCGCCTGGGCCTCCCGCAGCCGGCCTTGCACTTGGCTGAGGTGGGAACCGAATTGTACCATGGAGAAGAGCCAGATTCCAGAGGCTTTGAGGAGCGAAGGCTTGGTTGCCTTGCAATCTTGCAGCAGCTTCTTGACAACTTGGTCCACCCAATTGCCTCGCGAGCCGGTACGGAATTCCGCACTCCTGGCTTCCACGTCCATTTTTAGCTTCAAGCTATTCGACTCCCATCTTGCCACAGCTGAGGTGATGGCATCTCCCACCGTGAACTGAACCTCGATCCGTTTGATTTCGTGAAGTGAGAAGAGATGGCGGAGAATATCGCCCGTTGTGCCAGGAAACGAATCGGTGGTTTTGTCTGCGACCGCTTGTTCCTCCAGACCCGTGGCCAGGCTTCCCAGAGCGGCTATCGCTTTCTCATTGGCCTTTTTCGCATCTGAAGAAAGCTTATCGATAATTTTGGCTGCAGAAAAGTCCCCTTGTGTTGACGGGATGGCCAATTTGGCCGTCCACAACTGAGAAAAGGCTTCCAATGCTGCTTCGTGAAGAGAAGCAGGCACGCCATCCTTCAGTAAGAAGTGGTAAGGGTACTCCGTCTGTTCGGGGAAGGGTCTGTCGTAGTATACTGATCTGGACACGAGATGACCAAAGGCAAGCAAGGCGCCTTCGGCAGCATTTGCTTCCGCGCCGACGAGGCTTTCGGCGTTGGCGAACAAAGATCTCAAGGTCATGATCCAGTATTCGACCGATTCAGGGCTGTTTGACGGATGTGCAGCGAGAATTCCAAACGCCTTGGCCGCAAGTAGTCGAATCTCTCTGCTATTGGACTTGATCAGCGGCAGTAAGTTGGTGCTCGCATCCGTGAGATAGCCAATGGGGGCGCCCGGCGTCCAAGCAGCGACCTGGACGAAGCAGCGAAGACACTCTTCTACAATAGGAGAGCCCTCGTTGAAGGCACCGCTGAGACATGTTTTTAGATAAAAGACGATGTGGGCACTATCAACAGAACGCAAATAAGCACGAACTTTGTCTCTAGTGTCCACATGCATTGTGACTTGCGCATCGAGAATTTGCATCCAGTCCGGTTTGAGCTCAAAGTCATCAAGGGCTGTAAGGAGCATCATTTGCTTGATATACCGGAGGGCCACTGGAAAGGCCAGGACCCGCGAGCCCTGGAAATTCTGAAATACGACACTATCTGGAAGTCTTGGGCTGTGACTACGGCCCCCCTGCTGGGATTCTACCTGCGGGTGTATGAGAGAGCCGAACAAGGTAATCGTCATATCCTTCCAATCGGGCAGCAGAGGCCTAGAGTCCATGTGTGCGCAGTGTGTCCATGGGTCCAGACCTTTGTGACCTTGCTCGATGACATCGTTTCGTTCATTTGGTCGCCCTGCGATAGCCAAGATATCGATCCATCGACCGATAATGTCAGAAAATGGCAGGCACTGGTTTGCCCACTTGACGGCAGCGTGCCTCGTACTACGCACCGCAGGAGACTCATCAGCCAACGACATATACGTCAGAAGCATAGTCTTGAGCTCTTCATCCGCTCCACCAACACTAGCAGGAATGGCCGCAGTCAGGCTAGAGAGTGCACCATCAATATTCACTACAGCCTCAGCCGTGTTGTCTTCTGACAAGGACCGAAAAAGCCAGGCGCCCAAGTCGAAGTGTTCCTTGATTGGCATGTCAGCACTCCTCGCCACCATGCCAATGATTTCATACGCTCTAGACCGCAACGCAACGTCGTCGTTTGACGTCTGCTCCGGGATTGGCCATCCTTGTCCTTCTATGTAGGAGCGCATGGCCAGGATGAGAGGCGTTCCGATGGTGAAGTCGGATGTAAAAGGCCCTGTATGGGCCACCCATGCCAGGAACTGGAACAGAGACTTGTGCAGTTTGGTTCGCTCCAGGGCACTGGCTGGTTGCATGGGGCCCTGCGGTGAGAAATCTAGACTCACAACGGCCATGATGCTGTCTGACATGGTCGTGGCCAATGTTGATCTGGACAAGATGGCAAGGATGCGAGTACGATAGGGTGCTGGAAGCTGCGAGTGTGCAAGAAATAAACGCTTGACGAGCGACTCGTCCTCTACCGAAACAGTGCTCCGTTTGATGATCTCCTCTGCCGTGGACGCCACTCTGTTGTCGAGCCCTGAAGCAGCAAAGAGCGCCGGCAGAAAACGTTCCTCGTCCGTGAACGCGCCACTGGCCAGCAACGTGATGATTTTTGACTTGAGCTCCGTGATCCTCCTGAAGATCTTGTCGTTCTCAGGAGACTCGGCCGGAAAGAGGCCGATCTCAGTTTGGGACAGTGCCGGGTTTGACTGAGCCAATGACTGACCTCCCGATGGCGTACGTAGGCGCAAAAAGATGCCGAGGGCTCTGGCCAGATACTGAGCATCGGCGTCGTCTATCAGGCCGATTGAAGTTCTGAACGTTGCATCTTCTGTGCTCCCGCGCGGGGGAATCCGGACATCAAGCAGAAGCCTAAGGATGATATTGAACATGGTGGCGGCTCTAGGCTGTCCCTCGTCTTTTGCAAACCCCGCCAGGGCAACCGGGATTAGATCTCTTCTGTCATCGACATCTAACCTATCCAGGCTATGCAGGACAAAAGACAAGTCTAGTTGCTTGATCACAGCCGAGTCATTGGACTTGTATTGTTGGAGTAAGGCTTTGATGGGTAGCACGATCCTGATTTTAGATTGAGGTCAGTGGCCGCTGAATGCTTCTTTCATGTTTAGGTCCAGGTCATGCGATAGAAAGACAAATGACATACGTTGGAGCTTGTATAAACGTCTTTAGCCTCGCAAGAATCTGGATGATCTATGTACCAGTCAACTGCCGCTCTTTGGGGGCCAAGACTACCATGATAAGCCAGTGTCCTTACTCGTGCTCTGACCGAAGCATACTCGCTCGCCGCCTTTAATATCAGCGGCGCCAAGTACCGTTGAAGCAGCTCGTGGAGCTTTTCTTCTTTGTTGGCAACACCCAAGATCTTGAACTCAACGCTCTCCACCAGTTGCAGTTCGCGCTGCTCAGTCGATGAAGCGGACATGACGATGATGCGGCAGAAGTGTTGAGAGCGGCCCGCAAGTTCATGAACTGGACTGGAAGAGAACCAGTGTTGCCAATTACGAAAGGGCCGAGGCAGGCAGGCAGGCAGGCAGGCAGGCAACCTTGGCTGTGACGACGTGTGGTCTGACGACGCAATGCCGGCACTTGCCATGACTAAGCAGCTGCATGCATAGAATGCTGGCAATGCTGGCATCGACCGGGAGTCAGGAGCCAACGAGCCAACACCGTCGACCTTGCAGAACCCTTTTCCTTCTGTTCAAACAGTCTTTGGAGGTATAGCTGCAAGGACACCAATCGCGCACGTATTATTTGCTGCTCTTACTGTGTACACGAAAAGCATCCTCCAGCCGTCACCCGCAATCCGTCAGCCAACTTTGCTGCGTCTCAGCAAGTCGCTGCGGCACGAGCCAAGCAAGTACCATCCTGGACCAGTAGACCGCATCATCTCGCATTGAGACTCTATTCTTGCTTTCTGGTTTTTTCCATGGTCTTGCTGATTTTGTGGGCCAGGTCTTCATGTACATATGTAGATTCGGCGAAATGACTTGGTGAGACACGGCCTCCCCATCTTCATCTTCATTGTATACATACAGGAATGACCCCAGACCCGTGTGGTGCATCGGACCTAGTTCCAAAGCAAGGGGGACGATGGCTACGATGTGGCTACGAGGTGCATGGTACATTGCTCATACCGCCATGTTGATCGATGATCGGTATGATATCCCATGCACCTATGGGAAGGAAGCCTAGTGTTTGCGGAGCGCCCTGCAAGGGGTCACTTTGCGGATCTCCAGGGTGTCTGTAGATACTACTACTAGACTGTCCCCGAGCTCTCGATCGAGACACGATAGTCGAGCCGAAGCAAAAGCGAAAGAGACCAACATTGAAAGTATATGCACCGACGGAGCACCGTGCACGAGAAGAGGCTGTCGCGAACTGATTCAACTGAACCTCGCTTCTTCTGCGAAACTTGAGGCCGACGGAAGCGGAAGCTGGCGGGCTACTGCCTGCAGCAGTGCAGCAGGGATTCAGTTGACGGCCTCAGACTTGGAGTGACCAGGCAATCAAAATGTTCCAAGGAGAGATTGAGAACGTCGCTGTCTGGATGACCAGACTCCAGCGGAGCCGGGACATGGCCGCAGGCGCCTGGCGCCATCGCGCATCGTCATCCCCCCGTAACGCCTTTCCGATAAGCCAGTCAGATGGGAGGGCGACCATGCTGGTGATCCTTGCAGGACATGGAGGCGTTCCTTGTGGTGTTATGGGATTGAATAAAATAGGCTTTGCTAGCCCCAGCCACCTTTGGCTTGTTGCAGGACTGGGGAGAGTTTCCCAGCTTCCCCGTTTCCCAGCCAAAACGAAGCACGACGAGAAAACGCTCTTGTGGGTGTCTCACTGTGCGAGACTGTTCTGAATGCAATGTTGCCTGCCGGAAGCGGACTTGAGCAGAAGCTGGCTCAGTGGCTCGCTTACCGACAAGATGCAAATGAAAATCACGGGATTCTCGAGTCTCGATGGACTTCTGGCGTCCCACCCCAATCTGGGCTCACGCAGAGATGCGAGCCATTCCATCGATGGATGCAGTATGTAGTATGCAGAATGCAGCATGCAGTACAGTGCGCAGTGCGGCACAGTATGGCACGTACGGCACAGTGCAAAATGCAGCCTGGTTGCTGTGCCGGCTCCTCGACCTCGTTTGGCAGACAAAAGGCTTTTCGAGACGGAGGGAAAAACGAGGCTTGGCCCTTTCTCCTGTGCTCTTGTCTGTCCTCCCCTGTCTTGCTGCACACCATTCATGATTGTTTTGTCTCGAGTCTTGTCTGTCTTGAGAGCACTCTGTCGCCGTCGTTGTTGCACTGGATTCCATTGTTGCTGTGCTGCGTGTCACTCGCGAGTTCTGCTTACCGTTCGTGTTTCGTCAAGCTCGAGAGACGGACAGTCGCCCGACTAATACCGAGAAACGATACCGAGAAACATCGATAACCGGCATTTTGGCGCACCGCCACGCCAGCCAAACCGAGAGTCCGTCACCTGGGATTCTGGGAAGCCGTCCGGCTTGTTGACTGTCGCACGACTCGCATCCACAGGACCACAGGACACCAGGACACCAGCAGGTATGTATGTGCATCGCCTCGGACATGGGCACGGCGAGCTCGTGGAGTCGTGGGCGCATGCAGCAGCGCACAAGTGCCTGGTCCCCTTGCGACTTGCGAAGCTGTGGCACTCGTGTCCATTCCCAACATCTCGAGCATCACCAGGGTGGCCCCACCTCGTCCCAACACGGCCAATGCCCGTCGTTGCCCGCCCCTGCCAATTTGAAGCTGACATGGACTCAGCGCCGCCGTCTCCCGCCGTGTCCGTCGTCTCGTGGCAGAAGCCCGCAGAAGGTCGAAGCCTCCAGCCAGGTCCAATCCGGATCGAGGGCCACTCGCGCACGCACGCGCACACGCACACGCACACGCACGCACACAGCACACAGCCTGCTGTGTCTTGCTCCCCCCCAGCGGCTTCGTCCCAAAAAAAAAAAAAAAAAAAAAAAAAAAAAAAACCCGCCTTTCGTGCCTGTGCCCGCCCTGCCGCCCTGCCGCGACTCAATTTTTCTCTTCCTCACCTCACTTCTCCATTTCACCTCTCACGACTCTTTCTTTGCGCGTGTTTCGGACATTGCTCAGAGTTTCGGTTGTTTTTGCCGGCGCCTAAAAGTAAGTATTTCTTGCGTCTTCCCATCTCACCCGATAAACCGATATTGGATATTGGTTCCATGGCTCGCGGACGACTTGGTTCGCGCACTCCCATCATCCATCCTCGATCGCATTCTCGACCACTCGTGACGATGACGAAATCGACGCTGCCAATAATACCCAACTTGCTTGACAATATTCTACGGCCGCGTGGCATCCGTCAATCGAAGTTCTGTCTCTATTCGTACGCAAGCCGACTTGCTGTCTCATCCCAAGCATACCTTGGTCTGCGTCCTTCTCGGGTCTAGCGACTCCAGCTCAAGCTGTAGCTGATTCTCGCAAAGTGGGCGCAAGGTGCCTGCCTCCCATCTACTTTTGACGAGCTGGCGCTTCGCCGACGCTTCGCATCATGCTGCAAATCTCCGTTTTCCAGCGACACAGACACCTGTCGCATCATATCCTGCAATGTGCAGTATCGACTGGTGTGGCCGTCTGGTCAATGCGGCGGGCTGCGATCAAAAGTGGCCGACCGCGGCGTGAGGATGCTTGCAGCCCTGATGCCCATAAATAAAACTGGCATCGGATATCAACATCATCATATGTCACGCCAATCGACTTTCTCTGATGACTACGCTGGTACATCACACCGGTCGTTGCGTCCCGAAAGCGACTGCGCTGAGACAATCAGGGCGCTCAGTGGCGCAGCATCATCACGCTCGCTCTGCACACCACCGGTCTGCACACCACCGGTCGGCAATTGATGCAATTGATGTCAGCCGACTTCTCTGCCATCTTCCGTCAAGGAATCCCACGTCATGAATGAGCTGGTGAAAGCGCAACCATGAACAGCCGTCCGAACACCAAGCCTGGATGCCTCAACCGCACACTGACTGGTTCAAAGAAGCCGTTCATTTCGAATGCTGATCATGTAGCACAGGTTTCTGTTGATTTCGAGAGCGTTTTAAGTTTTTATCACGATCCCTCGAAATTCTCGATAGGACTTACGTTTGTTCACGATCTCTATTTACGGACATATCGCACCCTGCCGTTTGACGCACGAGTCAATCCTTTCGACGTTTCGACATTTTTGCGGATTCTTCCAGCATCTCTTTGAGAAAGTTTGAACGTGGCGTGACGGCGTCTTGACATCTTGTCGTTGAGACTACGTTTGGGGTTTCTGTGCTTGGTCTGGCTATCGCGTGTCTCGACTCATTCTCGGTTTCTATTTCAATTCGACGAGTTTGCAACCTTTGGACAGCTCGCGCCCTCTTGTAAACGCCTGGTAGGTTTTGCCTGGTGCGGCTGCAACTCTGCCCATGGACGTTTTGGTTCTGCTGGTCGTTCTCTCCGCAGCTAGCTGACCATAACAATAGGACTGGTCAATTCTTCTTTTCCAATATCTTTTCACGATTTCTGCTCCCGTCAACTGTAGGTATTGGGAAACAGCTGCAGCGGACCTTGACACCCGCTAACCGAGGACGTAGCTTCGTAGTTTCAAACGTCTACAACTTGTTCGTTCAGACCAAACATGAGTCGAAGTTGATGTACACGCGAGCTGACCGCGCGATTAGTTTCAACGAACCAGGATTTTCCTTCACATTCCCTCTCAATTATACAAGATGTCTTTTCCTAACGGAACGCCTCCTGCCCCTGACATGACTGGTGTCCCCTCTCCTTCTGGCGTTGGTGTCGACCAGGCAAAGACAACTCTCTGGTATGGAAAAGCGAATAATTGAACCAAGTGAAATAAGTGGTTGCTCCAAGAAATGATGGCACTAACGTCAATTGAAGGATGGGCGAGCTCGAGCCTTGGATGGACGAGAACTTTGTCAAGGGCGTCTTCCTCTCTGCCTCTGGCGAGACTGTCAACGTCAAGGTGATCCGTGACAAGAATTCTGGGTACGCCCCTCAAGGATGAGCTCGTGGAGAAGGAGGAGACGTTTTGGGGCTGCCGCCCAGCTAACCTTGTTGCCATGACAGTAATGCCGGCTACTGCTTTGTCGAGTTCTCCTCCCCCGACGCGGCGACCAAGGCACTGGGTCTCAATGGGTCCGCGGTCCCCAACAGCTCTCGTCAGTTCAAGCTTAACTGGGCATCTGGCGGTGGACTTGTCGACCGACGGTAAGTCGTGGTTCCATGACAAGAGCTGTCCTGGGCAAATACCTGCCCCCAGTTACCCAGTTACCCATTACCCAATTTCCCAATTTATCAATCACCTGCACTTTTCTGAGCACCCGCGGTGTGGACCCGAGACTAACGAGCTACTCGCGAGCGGCAGTGACGACCGCGGCCCTGAGTACAGCATCTTTGTTGGCGACCTGGGCCCCGAGGTCAACGAGTACGTCCTGGTGTCCTTGTTCCAGGCTCGATTTCCCTCTTGCAAGTCGGCCAAGATCATGACGGATGCCATGTCTGGCCAGAGCCGAGGCTATGGTTTCGTGCGATTTTCCGACGAGAACGACCAGCAGCGAGCTTTGGTCGAGATGCAGGGTGTTTACTGCGGCAACAGACCTATGAGAATCTCTACCGCTACGCCTAAGAACCGGTAAGTAATGGGGGACCTCGCACTCGTCGCACCACATGTTCGCTCAGGCCAGGGCCAGGTTTGCTGACTGTGATGTGTTCGAAACAGCGGCAATCAACAATTCGGCGGCCACCAAGGACACCACGCTGGCGGTCCCATGATGGGTGGTGTCCCTCAACAGCCCATGTGGGGAGCTGCTGCTGCGATGCAGGGCGGCTTCCCCTACGGCGGTTACAACCCGGCCACTCAGATGAACCAGTTCACTGACCCCAACAACACGACCGTCTTCGTCGGCGGGTTGTCGGGCTATGTCACTGAGGATGAGCTCCGATCGTTCTTCCAGGGCTTTGGTGAAATCACCTACGTCAAGATCCCTCCCGGCAAGGGCTGCGGCTTCGTTCAGTTTGTCCACCGCCACGCTGCCGAGATGGCCATCAATCAGATGCAGGGATATCCTATTGGCAATTCTCGCGTGCGATTGAGCTGGGGTCGATCGCAGAACAACTCTGGTGTTGGTACCCCCTATCGTCCTGCCCCCCCTCCTCCTCACTACATGGGCATGCCCAACCATGGACCTGGTCCTTATGGCCCTCAGCACTTTGGCGGCCCTGCTCCAGGCCACCAGGGACCTCCCGGACCTCCCGGGCCCCCTGGACCTGGCGTGCCTCCTCAGGTGAGTGCTTGAACGGACGGTTTCCAGTCTAGAGGCTTTGGTTGTTGGCTGCTGGCACGCTTGCTAACGACTTATGTGTGGTCAGTAAATAAAAAATGAACGAAAGAAACATGAAAGCCACGAGAGAAACCTTTTACTGGGCGAGATGCGTTTTCTTTGCCCACGTTCGCCTTTTTGGACGGTCAGAGAAGTGGAGGAGGGAAAGAAGAGAGGAGAGATGTCGCAATCCAAAAAAAGAAACTAAACAAAACAAAACAAAAGCTAAAGCAGACACATCTGGGAAGCTGTATTTTCAATGTTCTTCTTTTTGTTCTTGTGGCGGCCGTTCTAAATGGCTATGCCTACCTAGGGAGACGTTGGGGCGTCAGGAATGATTTATGTCGTGTCGGCTTTGCCGCCGTCTGATGGTTTTCTGTTTTTTTTTTTCCAAAGAAAGTTTCCTGCCTGTTTGATACCATGACACAAACGCACGCGATTTTCTTGAGTCTCGATAAAGAAAGAATTCACGACCTGGCGTTGAAGATGTTAGTCTTCCGGGGAGACAAGTTTGTCCGTCAAAGATTTATAGCACTTGCTTTTTGTTGTTCTTCTTTTTCTTAGTCCTCTTCACGCTCATTGGCCCCCCTCCTTTTCCTTTTTCTGTTTTCTCCTTGCGGTACCGTTCTGGACGATGACGTTTTCTATGTTTCATTGCCGCCACATTAGCGGGGAGTGTGTGGAGAAGAAAGGTGTATGTATACTCAGTGGACTCGTGTTTAAAATGCAGTCTCGTGTCTGCGGCAGTTGCCGTGATTTTTTCTTCTGCTCTTCTGCTCGTCTGCGCTTGTGCCTTGTGCGGTATTTGAGCTGCCAAGGTGTCTGGTATTCATCCGCATCTATTTATGCCTATTTTGGGCAAGGTGGCAAGTAGGAGGTGCTGCGTTCCGTGCGCCTCCTGCAACTGCTGTCTGTCTGTCTGTCTGTCTGTCTGTCACACGGTGTCTAACGTCGATATTTCCATAAAACGCATATTAGCTAGAAAGAATTAAACAAGAATAGTCGATATTTAGATCTGATCAACGTTGGACATTATATGCTGAAAAAGGGGCCCTTCTTGCTCATTGGGATACTTTTAATGAGTAAATAAATAGGAAAGCATTAAAAGCTTTATACTTTATATATTTCCACGTGGAATCGTGAAACGCCTGCCCCGGATTTTGTTGGGGAAAAAAAAAAAAAAGTGTCTAATAGGCTCCAAAGTCCACTTTCTGTCGTTTCTTCTTTTTCTTCCCTTTTGCTGTTGGCCCCCTTTTCCCCGTAGATTTAAAAATGCTATATACCATCCAGGAAAATGTATAGTATTGTCAAATATAGTCACGTGAATTCCTTTTGACTTCTTCCCCACACTTCCCCCTTTTGCCTTTTTTTTTATATTCTTTTATTCTTTTGTCTTTCTCGTTCAATTTTTTTTTACCAACCACGGCCGGCGAGCTTCTCTTCGGGCTTCATGCTGTCGCAGTTGATGCCGACCATGGCCTCACCGAGTCCGGTGCTGGCCTCGGCAATGACGTTGGCATCGCGGAAGTGGGTGGTGGCCTGGACAATGGCCTTGGCGCGCTTGGCAGGATCGCCCGACTTGAAGATGCCGCTGCCGACAAAGACGCCGTCGCAGCCCAGCTGCATCATGAGGGCGGCATCAGCCGGGGTGGCGACACCGCCGGCGGCAAAGTTGACCACGGGCAGGCGGCCCAGCTCGGCGGTCTGGCGGAGAAGGTTGGCGTCGACCTCGAGCCTGCGGGCCATTTCGCGGATGCGGACGATTCCGCCCTCGGCGAGGGCGGCCTTGGCCTCGGCAATCTGCTTGTTCACCGTCTTCATGTGGCGGACGGCCTCGACGACGTCGCCGGTGCCGGCCTCGCCCTTGGTCCGGATCATGGCGGCGCCCTCGGCGATGCGGCGGAGGGCCTCGCCGAGGTTGCGGCAGCCGCAGACAAAGGGCGCGCTGAACGTGCTCTTCTCGACGTGGCTCTCGTCGTCGGCGGGGGTGAGCACCTCGCTCTCGTCAATGTAGTCGACGCCGAGGGCCTCGAGGACCTGGCACTCGACAAAGTGGCCGATGCGGGCCTTGGCCATGACGGGGATCGTGACGGCCGCCTGGATCTCCTTGATGACGGCCGGGTCAGACATGCGGGCGACGCCGCCGTCCTTTCGAATGTCGGCCGGGACTCGCTCCAGAGCCATGACGGCGCAGGCACCGGCCTCCTCGGCGATCCGGGCCTGCTCCGCCGAGGTCACGTCCATGATGACGCCGCCCTTGAGCATCTGGGCCAAGCCGGCCTTGACGGCAAAGCTCGACTTGCTGCTGCTGCTGCTGTTGTTGTTGTTGTTGTTGTTGTTGCTCGCGCCGTCGCCATTGGCGGCGGCCGGAGCAGTGGCAGAGTCGTTGGCCATTTTTATTATTTTTATTATTTTTGTTTCCTTTTTGTGTTTGTAGCTTTTTTATTTCACAGCGCGGTGCGATGCGGTGCGGCTGACTGAGTGAGGACCGAGGACCGGAGGAGGAGGATTTGTTTTTGGAGAAGAGGACAAAATCGAGCAATGGGATGTTAGATGCTGGCGCAACACACGGGGCGAGTGATGCGAGAAAAGAAAGAAGCGGACAGAGACGTGGATGAATAGAATGCGGAAAGGCTGGCGACAGATATTAGTTCATTCCGCCTTTCGCCTTGTCATCGATGGATGGATGGATTGGTGGGGTCATGCAAAAAACGCAGCGTGCATGGGCAATTGTAGGACGCAGGCGCAGGTGGAGGGGCAACATGCATCAACAGGGCTGGTGGGGCCGTAGGGCCATGACAGGGGCGGGTGCTTGGCAAGAAAGCCTCATCACGTGCGTCTCCGATGACTCGGGGCGCCCCGCAGCGACAACGGAGCGCGTTTCTCTTAGTCTCTTAGCTCCAAAAAAAAAAAAAAAAAATCGAAAGTCTGTCTGGTTCCAGCAACTTCCGCGGCCGGCCCAGGTGGCGAAGGCGGCCATTCTCGGAGTTGCCATGTACGACGATGTATCGTGTTTAATTTCGTGACACCCCGACACGCTTGTGGAACGCTGGGGAGCGTTCCGCTGCGCCGGGCCTCACGGAGGAGAAAAAAAAAAAAGGGATGACCATTCTTTCCCTGATCTGCGTCGCATTTTTCCGCTTTGAGATGCTCCGCCTGCTCCGGCAGTTGGCGGCCGGCGGCATGTCAGGGCTGGGGTCCGACCGTCCTTTGCATGTATGGACTTTTTCCTTTTTTTTTTTTTTTTTTTTTTTTTTTTCCCTACATGTGCGATGGCTTGAACTCGGAACTCCGCGTCAGACTCTATAGGTGCCACCCGTGCCACGCCGCCACGCCGCCACACGTCCATACCGCCACACGTCCATGCCACCGCCACGCCACGCCGTCTCCGAAGGCGGACCCCGCCCTCCGCCGCCGCCGTCGCCTTCCCGATCCTCGCCGCCTCCATTGTCCTGGGAGTGGAAAATTGGACCAGGTGCTTGAGAGAGAGAGAGAGTCATGGCATCAAACTCGTGCCACCGGTGATCCCATTTAGCCATTCCGACGTTTCATGCGTTCCGATTCTTTTTCTCTCTTCCAGAAGGATCCCTTTCTCGCGCCAATCTTCTGCTGTTGCGTCATTTGTTTTGACTTTTTTTGTTCATTTTTCCCTCGTCGAGCCAGAAACTATTACGGTGTCTGGAGCGGCCGGAAGCAAAGCAAAACAAAGCAAAACAAAGCAGACAAAGACAACGCCAGGCGCCATGATTCTCGTCACAATTGGTGTCTTGGCCCTCCAGGGGGGTTTCGCCGAGCACATCAGTCTGGTTCGCAAAGCCGCCGAGCAGCTGGACCTCAACGTCAAGACGGTCGAGGTGCGGACGGCCGAGGAACTGTCTCAGTGCCATGGCCTCATCATCCCTGGCGGTGAGAGCACCACCATTTCCTTGGTTGCCGCCCAATCGGGCTTGTTGGAGCCGCTGCGAGACTATGTCAAGTAAGTTGATATGGAACCCACCACTATGCCAACGACACCCTTATTTTTCGACCTTTCGTGAGGTCGCGCGCCGCATGAACCCGCTTTGATTAATCCTCTTTGCTTTCCGTCTTTGTAGAACGCAAAAGCGACCAGTCTGGGGCACATGCGCCGGCCTGATTCTCCTGTCCAACGAGGCGAATGCCACCAAGAAAGGCGGCCAGGAACTCATCGGCGGCCTGGGCGTGCGCGTCCACCGCAACCATTTCGGCCGGCAGATCGAAAGCTTCGAGTCCCCAATAGAGTTGCCCTTCCTCGGGGACGGGAGCGCTCCCTTCCCCGGCGTCTTCATCCGCGCCCCCGTCGTGGAGGAGATCCTGTCGACGTCGGCTTCGGACGTCGAGGTGCTTGCCAAGCTGCCCGGGCGGGTGGACAAGATGAAGGCTGGGGTATCGCAAGCGAGCACCAAGAACGACTCGGGGGACATTATTGCTGTGCGGCAAGGGAACATTGTCGGAACGAGCTTTCACCCCGAGCTGACGGGCGATACTCGTATTCACGCCTGGTGGTTGAGGACCATCGTTGGACGGTAGTGGAGGCTTTTTTTTTTGGGGTTTATTCTCGGCGTTTTTGGCATTATTTGGGCAAGTCCATGCTGATTTTGATGTCTGACATAGACAACTTGGCGGCATTTTCATACATCGTCATGATTACATCCACGGCTTATCGAGCCCATCTTTCACTCTGGGTCCAGCCGTCTCTCGGGCCAGGCACGCATTTGTCCTTGTATACACATGTACATACATATACAGCATATACACATACATAAAACATGATGCATACATGAATTCTTCATACTCTGGTTCAACAGCGAGAACTCGCCTCTTGTTCAACAAGCATCCCATACTGTGCACTCCCCCATTTCATTCAAGTGTTCACGTGAAAGTACCCGTAGATCTGAGACGGACTGGGGCAATGTTAGATGCCCAAGGGCGTGCAGACTTACCTCGACGTCTTGATTAAGGCTATAAATGGCCTATAGTCAAAGGCCGCAGCGGAAGAGACGGCTCCTCTGGGCGTCTTGCAGGATGAGCTGGCTAACTAGCTTGGATGAATGATGTACTCCATTTGTATAAAATAGAAGTGTCCGCCGGAGGACAGCCGCCTTGAGCCAGTGTCGTTTACTCCAGGGTGGGTGATGCTTGAACGACGTGATCCCGTCTATGCCGTCCTACCCTGGAGCCCGTGGGCGTGTGACTTGTTCCCACGGCCGTCTATATGAGCTGTCCGAGACGGACCAATACTTACATCCCGTTTCTGCACTGTTTCCTGCCACTTTCACACGAAATGCCACTAATTTGATAGGTTGACGAGTGAGAATGATGCTATAATACCTGCATCGTCGCGAACCGTTGGCAAAATGCATTACCCTGTATTATCGTCGTCAAAGGCGTGAAAACGAAGAGTCTTTGGGTCCAGCTGATTCAATGAGCCAGCAAGACAAGAAGCTTGAGAAGAGGTCAAGTCTGCTGGGAAGATATGAGAAGCCCATGAGAAGACGATGCCAGATATGTATATATAAGTAGAGCACTTCCGTGATTGGATGGCTTCGTTGCACGCCAGCGCTTTGCGCTCGTCAGGAAAACGGACAGATGCTTCGCCTCCCCCCCTCGATCATGGCCTTGCCATATGCGGTGTTGAGCCTGGCCATCAGGGTAGGATATCATGATTTCCATGTGACCGGCTTCGTGACTCCTCCTGAAACTCAATCGAGGAACTAACTTCTTTTTTTCTTGTCTGGTTTCACAGAGCAGACTTTGGTAGATCATGTGCCCCCCTTTGCTACGGAGAAGACGAGATGAAACGAGAGACAACATGAGCCAAGAACTACATGGCTGCTTTCGTCGGGTCACGATGAGGCTAGCCCTCTAGCTTTGCTAGTACTAGTCATAACCCCTAGAGAACCTTTTGAAGCTCTCCGACTATCAACCTGATGTGATGAAGCCGCCGAGGAAAGCGCGTTCGTTGATGCCAATTTCGCCAAATTGTATGTTGTTTGTTGCCCCTTTCCCGCCAATCATGCGGCCGTGACGTTTTCCTGAAATGGCAAGAGACATTTGTTTTCATTCGCGGACCGACATGTTGGCGGCACGACATATTCCGTGTGCTTATCTTTTCCCACAAAAAGAAAAGATAGAGAAAATTAGTGCATGTCTCATATCATCATGGCACGTCATTCCAATCCGCCGGCGCAAGGAATTCTCTCGTTGAAAAGCTTCCATCATGATTCATCGTCAGCGGGCAGGCTTCGAAGAACGAAAGCAAGGAATTGCTGTGTCCCACAGCGGTGGTTAGGGGGAAGAGGGGGGTTGGGGCGTTTCTACGTCAAATCCAGTGCATCATTTTTGAGAAATGATGTTTTAGAAACGTAGCTCGGGGAAAGAAAGGTGAGGGGATGGTCTTCTTGTGGAACTGCGCGCACCGGACGATTCGTGGGTATGATGCAAAAAAATTGAAGGGCGCGTTGAAAGAGGATCACGAGGACAGCGATGATGTCTTGACTTTGTCGTCATCATGAAGACTGGACAACTTTCGACACAAGGATGATGAACGGGTTTGGATTCAAAAGGCGTTGTCGGGCCGGGGAGGAGTGTTGAGGTGTAGCAGGTTGGTGGAAGAAGTGGGGCAAAGGCCAAGCAACAAGCGACCAATTGCTGCTGGGCGCCTACGTACCTATATAGTGCACAATTTCCGCTGCCGTTCACAATGTTGCGGCCATAGATTAGCTGGGAGATCGTCAGACTGAAGTCAAACTTCAATCCTACGGATGCCTATCTGAAGGTCGTGTGTTCGAGTCACACTGGCCGCAATTCTTTTTTCTTGGCCGGCCTGGCCGCACCACAAAATGACTCATGCAACCCAAATTTCCTATTTAGTCTTCCCGAAAAAAGGCTGCACGTCTCAATCGATGTGACGTTTGTTGGGACTTAGACGCCTGGGATAAGCCAGGTCACGAGCCTCTTCGCATCATTATCAGGCTATGGCTACAACAAAAACAGGCAACGCTAGTCTCTTGCGGGCGGCTCTCACTGATCCCGGCACAGTCGGTCCGACACCTTCCTATTTCTGTTGTATTTTATTCGTATTTATTCTGGAATACGGCCCCACTTGTGGACAAACGGCCCGAACATGAGCGCGCAATGTTGCCGCGTGGGGAGATCTTCAGTTGAGCAATCAATTGGCGTCGTTTCCGCATCTTGCTCGAAGGGTTGCATCTGGATCTGCGCCATGGGAGCGGCGCTGCTGTCAGCCTGTGTCACCTGTGGGAAGATAGCTACTAGGTACCCAGTAGAATCTACTGGATCCCGCATCCGCTTCATGAGGACTAAAAAAAAACCACAACCATCAGCCCAGACTCCATGACCTCCTTTCGGCTCCAGGTACATGGGCTGGCCCGCAATTCCCATTCCACTGCAGCTGTGCCAGAGAGACATGAGCGAGGGCCGGCACCTTTCCCCATTGCGTCATTGCGTCATGGCATCGTTGCGTCATTGTCTTCGCCGCAGACGGCAGGCGCGACCTGCATGCAGCAAGTGCTAGGCAAATGCTAGGCAAGTGCCAGGCAAGTAAGCTCTGCCGCTGCCGCTGCCGCTGCCGCTGCCGCTGCCGCTGCCGCTGCCGCTGCCGTCCAATGCCAGATGACGATGGCCAAGACAAACCACAAGGTACCCGGATCGGTGGTTTGGGCAGGTATGTGCAGTCGGCGCCTCCATTCTCAATCATCCCGAAAACATCGCAATCAATTTCCTGTTGAGTAAGACGGGCCGTTGGCGTCAGAGAGGACTGACAGACCGGCCGGCCCATGTATCGGCCCTATCAACATCCGTTCGCTCCGTTTTATGTCTGCCCTTTCCGAAAGTCACGCCACGTGCATCGTTGCGGCCTTTTGCTCACTACTAGGCACTCTGCTGCTCAATCGGGGAGGTCACAAAACTCGCGCTCATCCAGCTTTTCATGTATAAACGGCATGAAACCCGCCGCCGACTCCCGATTGCTCAACATGATTGTTCAAGGGCTTCCTCAAAGTTCACCAATTCTTGGGTAAACAAAACAGTGGATCGCCCCGAGCTTGACAACTCTTACGCTTGAAACAACTGTGTGTTGTATTCAGCTTCTTTGTCCAACACAGCCGATTGGATCATGCTGGGGAGCACATCAGTCAGAGTCAATGGCGCCGACTGCGGCGCCGAGGCCCTCCTCCTGGGCGCCACCACGTCGATTGGAGGCTTCATCTTCGGTTTCGATACGGGCCAGATCTCGGCAGTGCTGTTGTTCCCAGACTACATCCAGCGCTTTGCTCAGACGAATGCCGACGGGCAAAAAGAATGGGTGCCCATCATCAAGTCCTTGCTCGTGTCGCTCATGAGTATTGGGTGCTTGATTGGGGCCTTGTCCAGTGCTTAGTGAGTGGCGACAACTGTGTTTGTAAACTTTTCAGATCTTCGAGGCACCGTCATGCTCATCCGTCTTCTTCCTGTATTTTAGTACGGCGGATTGGTGGGGACGACGAAAAGGCATGTGCCTCGGTGTACTCGTCTTCATCACTGGCTATGTCATACAAATCACGGCCGTCAACAGCTGGGTTCACATCATGATGGGACGTTTCGTTGCCGGCCTGGGGATCGGCAGTCTGTCCGTCGGCGTGCCCATGTTCCAAGCCGAGTCGGCCCCCAGGGAAATTCGTGGCGCTGTCGTGGCGTCTTACCAGCTCATGGTAACGGTGGGAATATTGGTGGCCAACATCATCAACTACGGCGTGCGAAACATTCAGACACCCGGCGTCTCCTGGCGGATCGTTCTTGCCATCGGCATCTTCTTCTCCCTGCCTCTGGCCATCGGCGTCATGACCGTTCCCGAGTCCCCCAGATGGCTCGCCGCCCAGGGGGACTGGGAAGGGGCCCGAAAGTCCCTGGCTCGCCTCCGAGGGCTGGAGCATGACCCCAATAACCAATCGGTTGAGGATGACCTCAACGACATGAGAGAGAATATAGAAAAGGAACGCCAAGTTGGCTCTGGCACCTGGCTGGAGTGTTTCCAATCCGGGACCGACATTCCCAAAGTGCTGTACCGCACCTTGCTCGGCATTTCGATCCATTTCCTGCAGCAATGGACGGGCGTCAACTACTTCTTCTACTACGGAGCCACAATCTTCGAGTCAGCGAATGTAACGGACCCCATTCTGACGCAGCTCATCTTGGGTGCTGTCAACGTGGCCATGACCTTTTACGGCTTGTACCTGGTGGAAAAGTACGGCCGACGATGGCCGTTGTTTCTCGGTGCCTTGTGGCAGGCCGCCTGGCTGCTGATTTTCGCCGCCGTTGGCACGGCACGACCCCCGGACAAGAACCCTTCTTCTGGAATCGTCATGATTGTGGCGGCATGCATGTACATTGCTTCCTTTGCAGCAACCTGGGGTCCCACGGCGTGGGTCGTCATCGGCGAGACCTTTCCTTTGCGCACTCGATCCAAGCAGGCATCGCTCGCTACTGCTGGCAATTGGCTCGGAAACTGTAAGTGCTGGTCGCTGATGGGAGTTGAATCTCTATGCTCCTTGAAATCTCTTGATTGCTTATATATTCTTGGGGGAAAACATGAACTAACTTCCTTTTTCCCATAGTCATGATTGGATTTCTCACACCTATCGCTACCAAGGGCATCTCCTACTCATTCGGCTTCGTCTTCTTCGGCACAAACATGGTGGCCGCTCTTCTCGTGTGGTTCTTCCTGTACGAGTCCAGGACGCTGAGCTTGGAGCATGTCGATCTCATGTACGGCCTGCCGGGACTCAAGGCCTGGACGAGCCCGAAATGGGTGCCTCCTGGTTATTTGACGCGCAAGATCCGCGACGAGCCGCACTTTGATAGGAGGACACGCGATGTGCACCTGGCCGAGACAGAAAAGTCTGATAATGACACCAGCGTTGGAAGCGACCACATGTCAGAGAGAGCCTAGCCGAGGCATGGGGAAGAGGCATGGGGGAGAAATTTGCCTACAAAAGCATCCATGGTGGCGTAGTTTCGGTTGTTTGCTTGTTTGACATGATGTAACGAATTTTGTACGCTTTAACGATTTTTCTTTTTCTGTCCTTTTCCTTTTCCTTTTCCTTCTCCTTTTATTATTTTCTTTTTCTTTTTCTATTTCTTTTCTTCTTTCTTTCTTTCTCTTCTTTTCCTTTTCCTTTTCTTTTCCTCTTTTTCCTCTAGTTATTCATCTATACAGTCTATATTCACCATAGTTCACGAAGCAGTTTGTGTTTGTTCACATGCACTAAAATCCCCTGCAGCAGGGTTAAGGAAATGTGTTAATGGCACGCGCTCTCATTTGTTGGCTTTCGGCTTCCCGTTCGCGGCCCTCGAGGGTGCTGCTTTTCTATTTTGTGCCTGTTTTCGGGGTCGGGCTCCCCACGTTGATGCGGTGGCCGCTTGCTCGGTCTGGGGTACCGTGACGTACCTCCGACGTACGTACGTAGTAGGTAGAACAGGGGGGAAGGCAAGGTATATAATGATAATAATAGTAGTAGTATGGTAAGACATGTATCAAGACCACGGATAAGCTGCTCACTGGATGTACAAATCCAGTGATAAAACAACCTGCGGCCAAGACGAGACAGCAAATAGAGGGGAAGAACTAGAAGAAGAGAGTAAAGCAATCTCTAGCTCAGATGGCAAAATCGCAAGGGACCAAGAAGAGAATCAGAAAACAGAACACAGTAGGGTTTTGAATACATCTAGTGTGACCGGCGGGCCCCCCCGACCCCAAGATGCTTTACGATTCCCAATACTGCATGCATACCAGATTCAAGTCGGGGCTTTATCGTTTCGCACCGCCGGCCGCCGCGGGGGATGGGCATGATGAATCCGAGGGGTAACAACAAAAAATTCACGCCTTCACTTGACAAGCGTCTGCATCTCCCACAGCCGCGCATACTTGCCGCCCCGGGCCAGCAGCTCGGCGTGCGTGCCCCTCTCGGCCACGGCCCCCTGGTCCACCACGAGGATGAGGTGCGCGCCCACGACGGTCGACAGCCTGTGGGCGATGGTGAAGACGGTGCGGCCGGCGCTCAGCGCCCCGATGGCCTGCTGGATGAGCGACTCGGTCTCGGAGTCGACGGCGCTGGTGGCCTCGTCGAGGACCACGATCCGCGGCCGGCGGAGGATGACGCGCGCGATGGCGAGGCGCTGCAGCTCGCCGCCGCTGAGG
>SRQA01001080.1:0-12936 GCA_018360365.1 Claviceps citrina
TCTTCTACCTATAATAATTATAGAAGATAGTCTAGAACTATACTAAAATTAAGGTTATTTTCCTATAAGAAGAAAACTAGCTCTTTAGGGCCCCTATTACTATTTTATTAATAGTAGCTATAGCAAATCTTATAATAAACATCTAGATTAAACCACTTCTTCTTATATTATAAGTAATATTTTATTACGTGGCCCTCTAACTTTAAGGTCTAAGTAATTAGATAATAAATATTTATATTATTAATTATAACTATAGAAAGGTTATTATAGAATTTAGGTTTAGTAATAAATATATAACCTTATGCTAGTAGTGCTACTAGTAGCTTAGTAGTAACTACTTGTTAAGAATTCTATAGATTAGATTATAATAAAAATATAAATAAATTATAATCTATACTACTGCTAAAGAATAATAATCTTAGTATAAATCTAATTAACTCTTAATATATGTAACTATAATAAGTAGGGAGCTTATTGCTATTAGTAGTAAGGAATTTATATTTTAGTTAAATATTATAGTACTTAAGGCAGACTTACTATTTATTTTGCTTATTATTATTATTAGTAGAAATAGTATACTAAATATAAAGACTGTCTAGATAATAATAAGGAAGGGTATAAGCAATTCTATATATATTATAAATAAAGAAGCTAATATTAGTATTACTTTAGTAAAGGCCTTTATTATTATTAGGAGAATTAGCTTTATTTATACTAGTACCCTAACTTAATTAAGGGACCTAAGACTAGCTTAAAGCTATAAGAGTAGATATTAGAGAAGTTAATAATAGTTCCTCTCTAGCATAATAATATACGTAATATTCTTATTAAATTATATCCTACTACTAATATACCTATGCCTAGGCTAGAGTATTATCTAAATAAACGCCTTTATAAAAGAATTATAATATTAATTGCCTAGCTTTATTTATAAAGGTACTAACTTATTTTAAAGTTAAACCTTAAGTAAGAAGTAAAGGTTAAATAGGTAGGGTATATAGGGGCTTTTTTAGTAAGCCTGCTTATTAAATAATATAACTAAGCTTGCTTGCTTAATATTCTAGAGATATAAGCTTAGTTATCTTATGTTTTTAGCTATAGGATATACTTTATATCCTATTAGTAATAGTATTAATTTAAGTTATTTATATAATTAGTATATTAACTTATAGCTATATAACTAATTATATATAAAAGAAGCTATTTATTAATAATAGTTAAAGTAATTTTAAACTAATTAATTTAGATCTCTTACCCCCTAAAATTAGGACTTAGGCTTGTTTTGCTTATAATAAATATAATTTTAAAGGGGCTTAAGAGGAATATTTAGTATAGTAATAGGTTAAGGGTTTAGATAAGGTAGTAAAGGTAGTAGTAGAGGCCCTAGATTAGTAATTAATACTATTATATAGTTATAATAATATTATTAATAATGCTACTAATAAGGATGCTTAATTAAGGATGCCTTATATATAAATTTTTCTCTAGGCTATGTAATTAGGTGTTTTCTATATCTTTTAGCTAGTATAATTTATTACTACTTATGTTTATTATTATAGTTAGCTAAGATATAGGGCGGAATAACTATTATCCTAGTAATCTTAGTATATTATAGCAGGCGCTAGGCTACCTCTTATATTACTAAACACTATATCTAGCAAGAGCTTAACTATAGTAATAGGTATTATAAGATTTAAAAGGTATATACTAACCTCTTTAATCTAACTAATTATAGAAGAATTAGGCCCTTTAGACTAATTATAGCGCAAGTTTAAAAGGCCTATAGCGTAGGATTATAGTAGCGCAAAACCTTAGACTTTTATTAAAGAAGCAAATCTAGCAGTCACAACCTTACACTTGTAGCGTAACGCTGCGCCTTTGGCATAGCTTTGCTTAATAAGGAGAATATCTTTAATATACTAAGCAAGTTTAAATAAAAAATAGCTGCTCTTAGAGTTAATAAAAAGAATTAGCTAAAGATCTTTACTTATAAGGTTTACCCTAGTATCTAAGCTTAGGTAAAGACCTTTATTACCTTATATAATTAGAAGGAAAGTAAGGAAAAACTCTTACTTTAGTATAACACTACTACTTAGAATAAGATAGAAAACGCATAAAATTCTCTTAAAGATCTTAACACTAAATAACCTTTTACTATAAGTAACACACACTTCTACCTTTAATAGTATTAGGCCTTAATAATAAAGGCTAAACCTTAGACTTAGAAAATAATAATAGGTTAAGGCAATTATATTTATAAAGCTTTGCTAGACTTAGTTATTCTTAGCTTTATAAATATAAACTATATAAGTAGGAATAACTTCTTAACTTTACCTTATAAAACTTTCTAGAAGAAGCTTTATAACTATACCTAAGTTTAACTTAAATTAGAAAACAAAACTTTATAAACTATTAAACCTATATAATCTAAGTATAGGAATTAATTAGTTTCTTATAATTCTAAGTCTAATTTAAATTAATATAAAGTCCGCTTTACTAAAGAAATGCCTAAAGCTAGTTAGCCTACTTATATAGCATTAGACTCTAATAATAAGGATAGAATACCTAGAACCTCTAGAGAATAGCAAGATTAAATAGATTTATTAACTAAATAACTTAAGGAAATATAAATTATAGTTACCTAATAGAATAAAAATATTAATTTCCTTAGGCAGCTTAAGAGTAAGTTTAGCTACTAAGAAGGGACTAGTTAGCAGGACTTTAGTATAAATATTATAATAACTAACTAGGACGCTAGGAATAGTACCTTTAGTAATAATTAGAGAGGAGGTTATAGTAATAGTAAGCAGTCTAGTAGTAGGTATAATAATAATAACTATAGTAAGTCTTATAGCACTAATAGTAGCTAAAAAGATATTAAGTGTATTACTATAAAGAACCTAGGCACTATATAAACTAGTGCTAAGTGCTAGCTTTAGATACTAACCTAGGCTTTAGTAAGTATAATTAAAGGGAAGGACTACTATATATTAGTAGTAGCATTATTTCTCTAGGCTTTGTTTAAGCTTTCCTTTCTAAGGGTAGCACTACTTATAAGGCAGTAGTTTTTTAGGCTTTAATTTTTAAGAATAGTAAGGCCTATAACCTACTACCTACTATAAAAATAAGACTTAGTATAAGGCCTAATAAGTAAAATATAATTAAGATAGAAGTAGCTATAGTAAAAGAGGCTACTAAAACAAAGGATTTCTATAAATATTACCTGCTATAAAGATTAAATAATACTACTAAAACTACTATAGCTATAGTAATTTATTTTAAGTATATAGGGAACTCTAGGGCACTACTAGTAGTGTTATTAATATTATTAGCCCTAATCTACACTATAATGCCTACACCTTTAGTAACCTTAGTAGCGCCTCTAGGTCTTATAAGTACCCCTATAGTAAATATAGCAGTCTTTCCTAGCACTATAATAGCCTTAGTTAGTGCTTTAGTAAATAGCTTTGTAAATATAATACCTAAAGGTTAAGGACTTAATATATAAGCTATAATAAACTTAGGGACTACTAGGAAGTTACCTTAGGGCTTTAGAAAGCCTAAGAAAACTAAAGCTAAGATCTAGATTAATAATAAGCTCTTAGAGTTAGTAAAAGCTAACTATAAGAAAGCTAACCTAATTTGCAAATATATATTAGAAATGCTATATAGCAAGATCTTTAAAAAGAAGGTTAGAGTTAGTTTTTATAACCTCTACTACTTAATACTATTCCTAGCTAAGGCTATAAGCTAAGAGTGCTTTATATATTCTAATAAAGTTAAAAAAATATACTACTTTACGCCTAGCGCAGCAGAAGATATATAAGCTATAGAATATGTAATAGTGCTAAGAAAATAACTCTAAACTAAAGATAGTAAAGATTAAATAATTAATATAATCTAATACTTAAAAGCTTTTGTAAAGGATACTAGGCTAGACAAGGCTAAAGATATTTTAGATTACTATATAAAAACCCCTACTACAGGAGTTAATATAACACTTTAGGAAGTTATATAGAAAAGGATAGGTAACCTACTAGTAATATTTAATCCTTACCTTAAGACTTTGTAAACTAATACTATTAGCCTAAATAAGGCTATTAGTATAATAATAGCCTTTATTATTTAACTTATTTCCCTTATTAGCTACCTTTAGGACCTTCTATACTTTCTAGTTAAGCTAGGTAACCTAGATAGGCGCTTTTATTTAGCTCTAATTAATAGTAGCTTATAAGGGAATATTATTACTAAAAGCTAGGCTTACTAGGCTAGTTTAAAGATTTATTTAGTAACTATAGAAGCTAACACTATGTCTTACACTAACAAAGCAATTAGAATAATAGGCAAAGTGCGTATAAAACTTTACCTTAGAAGCGTTTAGACCCCTATTAGGCTTTATATATCCCCTAATATTATTTCTATAAAACTAATCCTTAGGATGCCTTTTATTTAAATAACCTAAGCTACCTTTAAGTATAGTAATAGGGAGGGTAATATATTTATTAAGTATAGGTTTAATAATATTATTATAGTCTTTAAGGTTACTAAAGGCGTTTAGTAGGAGCTTACTAATAAGGAAAGGAAATAGTTTATATAGGTTTACTATATATCCTTCTTACCTAGTAAATTACTAAATAATTACTTAATATTAGGCACCTAAGCTAGTGTTAAGGTATAATAAACTACTATTAAGGAGCCTAAGAGATATTACTTAGCGCTAGACCTAGAGGCCTAGAGGGAGAATAAAGAGAAGAGTAAGGTTACTAGTAGGACCTTTCCTACTATATACTAGCTATAAGGCTTAATACTAGCCGCGCTAATTTAGATAATTACTACCTTTTATAACCTACCTAATAAACTAATACTAGCTAGGGTAAGTATAGTTATAAATAACTAGCTAACTACTAAGATAAAAACAAAAATAAGCAAACTAATTATATTACACATAGATATAGGAATTACTAAACAAACCTTAGTACCTTTAAATATACTTTAACTTATAATTAACTCCCTTATAGTCCTTAATAATATTAAAGATATTAAGGTTTATAAAGGACTATGTAAAGAGCTTAAAGAAGGAGATAAAGTTATATAAGTTACCTAGAAAGAAGGCATATATATTATAAGTTTAGCGCTAGAATTAGCAGCTAAGAAATTCTATAGCTTCCTAACTAAAGCTACTGCTAAGCTTTAACCTCTTACTAAGAAACCCTTTATAAAGCTTTAGGTAAATACTATATACAAAAGGAAAGCTAATAAAATCTACCTAAGGGATAATATTCTCTTTAATAGCACTACTTCTAATAGTAACCCTAACTAAAAGGCAAAGAAGTAGGCTAAAGCTAAAGACTGCCTTAATATAAGCAGCAGATTTATAAATTATATTACTAGAAAATTTAGTAAAAAACCGCAGGGCTTCTAACTAACTTAGGACTAGCTAGATTAATTAATATCTAGTATTAGAGACTAGCTTTAGCCTAAGAAGCTTAAGGTATTTTATAAGATACTTTATAACTAAGAAGTAGCCCTAGCTTAGGACTTATTAGAGTGTAGATTAGTTAATCCTTTTATTATATTACCTTAGGTTATTAAAGTTATTAAATATAGTGCTTAGTAAGTAAGATTAATTCTAATCCTCTTAGGACTTTAAGATAAGCTAATAAAGCTACTTAAAAAGAAGCTTAAGTATAGCTATATTAAGGAAAGCTATAAAGCCTATAAAAACCCTTACTTTTTAGTTTTAAAGAAGGATAGAGAAGTGTGTTTAATCTTATTAGCTATAAAGTATAATAATATTATAATTTATAATGCTTATATTCCTTAAGGCACTAAGGCTTTTAGCAAGGACTTTATAATATATAAACTACTAAGCTTACTTAACTTCCTCTCTAGGTATAACTAGCTCTAGCTAGCACTATAAAGCTATAATATAATTATAATTTTAATACTATTAGGGCTTTATTACCTCTATACCCTTCTATAAGGGGCAACTAATTTAGTTATATAGTTTTGCTAAATAATAGCACAAATTCTCTTTAACTTAATCCCTATAGTTTGCTTGCCTTTCTTTAATAATATTATAGTTAAGGGCCTAAAAATTACCTATAATAACACTAAAGTCTTGCCTAGGATTTGCTAATATATACTAGAACACCTAATTAATATTAACTAAGTCCTTATTAATATTAAACTTATAGGCTATACTATCTTTATACTAAAGTTAAAGTTTTACTAAAGCTTTCTTAAGATTATTAGTTATATTTATAGTATAAAGGGGCATACGCTTACTAAAGCAAAGATTACTAAGCTACTTAAATAAAAGCGTTATAAAAATATATATAATATTTAGTCTTTTTTTAGCTTTACTAGCTACTATAGGCTTTAGGTTAAGAAGTATACTTAGGTTACTAAACCCCTAGTATAGCTACTTTAAAAAAATATACCTTAGTAATAGGGAGATAAAGAATAGTATACTATAAATATAGTTATTACTATAATAACTAAGGCACTAGTATTAGTATTACTTAATTTCTTAGTGGGTTATAAGGAGATTATCCTTACTATTAATACTAGCTTAGTTAGCTAGGGGGCTATATTATAATAGGTTATTAATAATAAGAGCCACCCTATAAGGTTTAAGAGTAGAACTTAGTAAGAATTAGAGCGAAAGTATAATACTATAAAGCAGGAATATAAGGCTATTATTTATGCCTTTTAATGCCTTTGTGTTTATTTTTATAAAGTGCTCTTTATACTAGAGACTAACTCCTAAGTCCTAGTATATTAGGTTAATAGCACTATAAATAATATCCCTAGAGCCTTAGTTATAAGATAAATTAGCTATATTATACTCTTTAACTTTATTACTAGATATATTCCTAGAGAAAAAAATAAAATTACTAATACCTTATTATAAAAAAGCCTAGGAAAATCTAATAAGCAAGATTAATTAGTTAAAGGCAATATTAAGGAGTTTATTAACCTTAAATTAAACCCTATACTCTTAATGCCTAAAGATAGGGCCTATTATAGTAAGGACTAGTAAAAGTTAATAAACTACCTTATAATACTAGAAAGACTAAAGAATATAACCTCTAAGGAGTACTAGAAGCTATAGGCATAGGCCTAGTGCTTTTATATTAATAATAGCAGGCTTTAGACTTACCCTTATAATAACTTATAGGCCCTATGCTTAGTAGTTAATAATAAGAAGGAGTAGAATTAGATTATTAAGGCTATATATAAAGACTTAGGCTATAAGGGTTATAAAGTAGTCTATTATTTAATTAAGAGTAGGTATTAGTAGATAAATAGTTATATAAATATATAGAAACTATTATAATCTTATAAGCGCTATTAAATATTTGCCCCTTAAAGGCCTAGGGAGCTATTAATCTCTAGCATACTAGGCATGCCTATAAGCAAGATTTATATTAATACTTAGCATATACTGCCTAATAAAGGCAAGAAATACTTACTAAAGGTATGTTATAATTTTATAAGCTAGGTTAAAGCTAAGGCAGTCTTACACACTAATGTTAAGGAAATTAGGAGGTTCCTTTAAAGTCTAGTCTACTATTTTAGTGCTTTTTACTTTATAGTCTTTAATAAAGGCCCTAAAATATAGGGTAACCTTAAGGCAGCCTTAGAGGCTCTAGGTATTAAAGGTATATAGACCTTAGGCTATAACCTAAAGGTAAACATGCTTATTAAAGCAGGGCACTAGTCCCTTACCTTAGCTATTTTAAAGATAGGAGGTTATAATAATAAGTAGTTAGACTATCTTAAGCTAGCTCTTTTTATAAACTAAATAGTAATCCGCGCCTTTTATAGAAAATCCGCTTTTTATTTGCTATATAGTTAGGAGCTAATCCTACTCTTAAAGGTTAAATTCCTTACTTAGCGCTTTATTAACTAGGATTTTATAGTCTTAAAGAAGGACCTTTTTATAGCCTAAGTCTAGGTGCTTAAAAGAAAGGAAGCTAATATTATAGTAGCCTAGGAGAAAGTCTTTGCTTTTTAAAAGAAGCTTATAGAATATACTAATAAAGGCAACGTTAGTAGCCTATAATAAGATTAATTAAAACCTAGTAACCTTATGCTTATTTATAATATTTACTACACTATAAATATATTATTAAACTAGAAGCTTATAATATAGTAAAATAGCCCTTTTTATATCTATAGCTAGGCACTAGTTACTAGAGCCTACTGTCTAAAAACCCTTAATAGTATAGTATTATTTAAGATTATATCTAAAGACTATATTAAGAAGTTTTACTAGGATAACGCTAGCTAGTAGCGCTTATTTGCTAACCCTTAGCTTTACCTACCTTTAGGCTACTCTAACCCTAATAAGGTTATTAACCTTTACCCTTTAGTTTTAAGTTATAAAATATCTAATTAAATAATCTTATATAAGGAAGCTCTTAGTAAAGAAGCTATTATTACTATATTTAAAGTTAGGGAGGCTATATCTAGAGTTAGGAAGGTTAAAGACCCTATTTCTTTACGCTACTACTCTTTATACTTTATTAAGATCTAGCTACTATATCTTAGTAAGTAAATAAGAGGTAACTATAAGGCTTGCCTTAGTATAGTATTACTAGGCAAAGGCCTTAATATTTAGTACTAAAGGTATTTACTAAAAACACCTTATATAAGTTTATAGTGTTTTTAGTTAAGGAGGAGGGAGAGTATATTTCTTTTCTTACTTTAGTTATAATAATTAATTATTTCTATACTATATTATTTGCTTTCCTATTTTTCCTAGTTTATTATTTTACTTTCTTTATATATTACCTATACTAATTATCCCTAATCCCTACCTGCTTTATTTGTTTTTAGTAATACTTATTAAAGTAAAGCTTCCCTAAAAACTAGTTAATTCTTATTATTAAATAAAGAACTACTAGTTATATTTTACTAATTAAAAAGGAGGAGGAAAATTATACTTAATCCGCAAAGTAGTATTACTATTTAGGTTACTAAAAGTGTCTAAACTATTAAGAAAACTACTAGCCCTTTAGTCTTTACTAAAAAATATAGCAAACCCTAACGTTTAAGAGCTTAATCTAAAGTCCTAGTACCCTATAGCATACCTTTACTTATAAGAGGCCTTATTTATATTATAAATATAGTTAGCATAAGAACCTCTAATAACCCCCTCTAATAATATATACTTATAAAAGGGGAAGTATATATACTTAGCAAAGGCGTTAATAGTTTTTAAGTATATGTTTATATAGTTTAAGTAGAAGGCGTTATTTAGCTTACAATAGAGGGCTACTAGGAACCCTATGCGCCTCTTATATTAGCTAGTAATTAAATTAATAATATAGCCCTAAGGGTATGCTAGCTTAGCTAGAATATAAACCTTATTTTAAGAGTAATACTATATATAAATTTTATATAGGAGTAAAGTATTTATAACTACTCTTAGTATAAATTCTTTTATTATATTAGTGCCTTTAAGAGCTATTAGTAAAGCCTTAGGCGGGTTTTAAATAGGCTTAGTAGGATTCTATACTACTATCTTAGTATAGATTAGGGCACTATATGCCTTAATATTAATGCTACTATAAACCTAAAATATAAATTAGATATTAAACTAAGGATATTACTAATATATTAGTTCCTAGCTTAGCTAATTAAATAATACTTATTATAACTTACTAGTTTTATTAAAAGGTTACTTTAGTATATATTAGTGTAGCTAGACTATACTATTAAGATATTAAGGGATAGCTATAAGATAGGGATATAAGCTTAGATAAGCTTATAGACATTTAGGAGGTCCTTATGCCTTTTGCTTAGAGATTTTACTATAATTAAGTAGTTTTATTATTTTTTTGCTTAGTATTAAAAGTAAAGAAAAGAGGAAGTTAAAGAAAAAGCTTATAAAAAAGGTATTAACATATATTAGATAGGATTCTATTAGGAAGGCCTAATAGTTATAATAGCTATTACTAACTAGTAGTGCTACTACTAGCTATAAGAGTAAATTATAGAGAATATTAATAAATAATAACACTTCTTTAAGAGCCTTTTTTTTATACTTATATAATAAAGCTAGAACTTCTTTATTAATAACATGCTTTTTTTTAAGCTTTTACTTATAATATATATAATAATTTCCCCCCTTATACTTATACTATTTAATTACACTACTCTAAAATAGCTTATATTTACCCTTAAGACTTAGCTAGCTAATACTAGGTTTAACCTATTAGATACTTTAAGTATTAAAACTATAAAATAGTGTATACTACTATTAGTACTTACTATCTTAAAGGGAAGTTCTTTTACCTATCTAAAGCTAGCTATATATAAAAACTACTTAATTAGCTATATAAAACGCAGCCTATTCTCTTTATATAAAGGTCTATATAGCCTAAGTAATAACTAGAGTATATATAGGTAATAAACACTATAGTATAACTTAAGGACCTTTACCTTATAAATAGGTAGCTAAATATTAAAAATTAGGAAAATTATAAGATAAAGGTGTTTAAGTTTATTAAGATATTAGGAAGGCCTTAGGGCACTTAGCGCTAGCTTAACTAGTTTAACTATCTAGCTATAGGAAAACTTATAGCATAAGGCTTAGAGTATATTATTATAATATATAATTTTAACTTTGCTATTAGGAAGGATATTATAAGCTATAAGTAACTAGCCTAGAAGATAGGGCCTTATGCCTTCTAAATTCTATAAGAAACTAATATAGTTATTAATATTAAATATAGTATTAGCTATAACCCTACATGCCTTTATAAGGAGATAGGCGGCCGGCGCCTAGTAGCTAGATTTATCTATATAATATCCTATTAGACTATATTTGTTTTTAATAAATCTTATAAAGTATTTTATTATTTTAACTCCTTAAAGACTAGCTATTAAGAAAGGTTCCTTAAGGCACTAAAAGGGTAGCACTAAATTATAATATTACTTAACTATCCTTATAAGATCTAGGGTCTTTGTGTTCTTGCTTATAACTAATAAGGCAGCTAGGAATATAGCTATACTATAATTTCCTTTTTACTTTAAATAATCTAGTGTTAAGTTAGTTATAAACTAATTAATCTTATATTACTATAAGGAGCTAGAGGGCTTTATAATTTAAAGTATATTAAGGATAATACCCTAGGGAAGCCTTATAATAGCTTAGATAGCTTCTACTACTACCTTTATAATTAGTACTTTATAAATAAGGTTCTAGAAGGAGATAAAAAGACTAGAGAAATAAATATAACCCTTTATATCCTATAGAGTATTATAGCCTATAAGATTACGCTTTAACTAGTCCCTAACTATAATAATTTGTGCTAGTAGTTTTTTTATAATATTAAGCACTTAGTAGGAGGCTATAGCTATATACTATAAATATAAGAATACCTTTAAATATTTAGTAAAGGGCTCCTTTAGCTACTAAGGCTTATACCTTAGGGAGAGCGCCTAATAAATAAAAGGCAGTTAATTAAATATATAGCTAATAACTAGCATTAGCTTATATAATAGTAGGATAACCCCTAAATGCCTAAAATTAGGATTATTAGTAAGCTAGTTATATAGAATATTACCTTATAAGCGGAAATTACTAACTAGGAGTAGACTTTATATAAGGAATTAAGTCTAATTCTAACTATTAAGGATTATATAATTTCCTTTAGCAAAGTATTAGTAAGCCTTAAGTAGCTTAAATTACTATCTAATATAGAAAATATACCTATTAAGGAATCACCCCTACCTTTAACTCTAACGCTAGCTTAATATAGCAAAGCTTAGTAAAGCACACTATTTAATATTCTTTCTAAAGCACTATCTAATCCTAAGATACTAGGTAGGATTATAAAAATGCTAGCTAAGATATATTAATCTTATAAGAGTCTAGTACTAAGCTAAGATAGGTTTTTTTTTATTAATCCCTAGCCTTATACTACTTAATTTTATAGGGAGTAAACTAGGACTAGTAGCTGGCCCTATAACAGGTATTATAGAGCTACTATTACTTTAGAATAGGATAGAGGGATTAGAGCTATAAGCGCTTATACTATAGTAGATATTATTAGGCTTTTTAAAAAGGAAAAGGTATTACTAAGGCCTAATATTATACAAGAGTCTTAGAATAGGACTTTATTATTTATTATGCCTCCTAGACTAGTTAATCTAAGGGCCTAGGATATAATTAAGGCTAAGTATAGCTAAGCAAACTAAAAATAGCTAAATTAAAAAGACTAAGCTAATATACGCGCTAGGAGGGCTTGCTACTATAAGTAATATAATAACTAAGGGTTATTTAAGAAGCTAAAGACACTATAGAAGTAGTAATTTACCTCTTCTCTTTAATAGCTATAGACCCTAAGGGTTATATAGCTAACTATACTAAACATACTAAAGACCCTAAAGTTATTTTAAGAGTTACACAGGTTAGGTTTATTGTAATTAGGGCGCTAGGATTAAATAGTTACGTTACTAGTTAACGCTTTTTTTGTTTTTTTCGCGTCTAGGGAGGATTATATAGGGAGTAACGCAACCTTATAGTTATTAGGGATAAAGGCCTTAGGGGGTTATAGGTTATAGCTAGGAAGAAGAATTAATTAGTTTATATAGTATAAAGGCTAGTGTGCTTCTAGTAGTTAGGTTGTCAGGACCAGAAAGCCACGAGGTTGCCTTAGGCCAATAGGATCTATTTGCACGAGCAAGCCTCTGTCAGATTCGCGTTATATAATAAGGTTATTTACCGCGTATAATTGCTAGACTTATAGCAAGATATAACCGCTAGACTTATAGTAAGGACTAGAGGTATATAATACTTATAATTATATAGGCATAGACCTTTAACTAGATTAGATAAAAGGGGGCAAGAATTAAGACTATTACCTATTACTATATACCTTTAAATAAGCTATAACTTCCTTAATCTCTTACTCTAAT
>SRQA01001081.1:0-12933 GCA_018360365.1 Claviceps citrina
TTTTTTCCCTCCCAATTTGGAAATATGGCCCGTCAGTCAGCATCGAGATCACATCTGGTCGGTAGGGAAATGTAGCCATCTAGACCTCTGGACACTCTGCTCGCCAGCCAGCTCAACCCACGATCAACCATACCATATACAACCATGTCCCGTCCCATACCATCACCATCCTTCACAACCACAAACACCGGGGCCAGACACTGGCCTCGATATTCCACCACACCCACTCTCGCCACGGGACACACTCAACACACGAATATACTCTATAGTCCGTTTTACAACACTACGCTCTAGTGTAAGATACATGACCCTGTTTGAAGTACCCCGTGACCATGTTCTCCCCCCCCCCCCCCCCCCCCCCCTAAAAAAAAAATAAACCTCGTCCACATATCCAAATCCAATAAAGAGAGGTGTGTGTGGGGGAGGGGGTACTACACAACGTGTCTTGTCCTTCGCCGTGTTTTCTTCCGTGTCGCGGGAAGGACCACTTCTACTCTAGTTCGCTCTATCGTCTGTCTACCTGGACCTGGACAGATGACCCCCGCCACGGGCACGGGATATGTGTGCTCAGAAAAGAGCCCATCTACGTAGGACGTCATGTTTTCACATCAGTCATGTGGGGAAGCAAAAAAGAGGGGATGGGGGCGAAAAAAGGGCGAGAATGTCATCGTCAAGATTGCCTGCCATCCTCGGCTCTTCCTCGCAGCTCCCTCGCCTGACCTGCTTCCAGCAAGCTAGCTGCCTCTGCCTCTGCGTCCTCGTCGTCATCATCATCATCATCATCGTCGTCGTCGTCGTCGTCATAGCTTCCCTCCTCAATCCCATGCCCTTGCTCTACCTCGCTCGTGCCGGGCCTTCTTCGTTTCACAAAGTCCTCCTTGTGTGCCTCGGCGAGCCTCTTGGAAAACCAGCGCGCGTTGGTGGTGTCGGGGCCACGGCGCAGGGTCGTCGTCCCGAGCGTGCTGGCGATGGCGGTGGAGTGGCCTGTCGGCTGGGTCACGTCGTGGCGTTGACCCGTGTTGCCTTCTTCTTGGGTCGTCGTCGCCGCCGCCGCCGCCGCCGCCGCCAGGACGGGGGACGTGTCTTTGCTGGAGGCGCGGTCCATGAGCAGCGGTTCGATGTGGTACGGGAGGGGGATGTCGCGGGACGCCTTGTACTGGGAGACGTTGGCGCAGTGTTCGTTCTCGACACGGAAGAGAGCCCACATGGTTCGGCGGAGGACTTCGACAAGCGACACCAAAAAGGATACAATGGTCGAGTGCTGCGTGTCGTGAGTGAAGATGGCGTAAAAGATCCATGCGAAGCGCAGGATGGGGTCGACAACCATGATGAAGTAGTATGGCCACGGGCGCTTGAGGGCCAGAATGTCTCGAAGGCCGCGGTGCCGAGAATCGGGTTGGAGGAGTGAAAAGTCCATGAACAGGTCCCAGATTGCTGTTTCAAAAGGACGAGGAAGGGGGGGGAAAGGTCAATCAATCAGCATGGATGCGTTGTGAGGGACAGACAGAAAGAACGACTGTACATACAGACATAGACGCTGTTGATCAAGGAGAAGCCTATAAATAATGCTAGGTTGGAATGGGTATTGTTGATGCGGTAGAGGGAGAGAGAGACGGCAGAAATAATGGTCATGACGTATTTGCCCCCATTGACGAGATGGGGAAATACGTTTCGCGTGTCTCTATATCGTCTGAGGCATTGAAGGAGCCGCCAGATGGGCGGCATCGTCAAGAAGAAGCCCAAGAGCCGAGAGTGGGAGGAATTGCACTGCTGCGGTTCGTTCCAGTGATTGGCGTACAGACAAAAGAACAGCTCGATGTTCTTGATTGGGGGTTAGCGATTGTGTCAGTGGCGGAACAAAGAGACTCATCATCAAGGTCGGTTTTTGACGCGGACAAGGCAAGAGGGCCGGACTTACAGCCATGGCGTACGTCAACGAACAGTACATGTCGCCGAGGAAAAAGTCTCGAAACTCCACGGGATACAGGCCGGCTAGCAAAAGTCGCCACTTCAACATACGATTCGCGTGTCAGTAGTCGCAAGGGCAGGCAAACGGGACACTATTGACCAAAAAAAAAAAAAAAAAAAAAAAAACGTACATGAGCATAGACGAACCATTTTCGGCTCTTGTGGACCAAGTACGGAGCGGGGAATAAAATGACGGCCGCGGTGATGCTGATCAAGACTACAGGATAGTAGATATAGAGCCACGCAGGACCGTATTGGCTAAAGTTCATCCACGTAAAGATGCCCAACACGAGAAAGAAGAAGCTAGGGAATCCGGCAAGGCGTCGCCAGTCAAGGAGACTTCGCTGGTCAAACTCGAATATGAAGGGGTAGTTGATGTTGTTTCTGGTCCAGACGAAGCAATTGATGCAGAATAGGGAGAACATGAGGAGCATCAGAAAGTAGCCGGCATAGATTTGTAAGAGATAGCCCGTCTGCTGTCGGACCCTGTCGTCGCCGTCTCGGAGCAGCTGCGCGCCGTATATGGCGCCCTCAATGTTGAAGATCAGACCGGTGCCGATGAGGAACCCGTTGAGGAATGAAATGCTGGCCGAGTCGCTCGTAGGCCGTCTCGTGAGACTTCGTAACTTGCCCACGGCGAGCTTGTGGTTGCCCCGCTCAAAGTAGCGTGCGTACAAGTCCTCGACAGCCTCGATGTGGCCGTCTAGGACGTCGCTCTTGACAAACCAGGCCTCGTTGACCCGGTCATTCATGTACCTCAGAGGTGTGCGAGCCTGGGCGGCCTTGTCAAACTTCTTGTTCAGCTTGCGGAAGGCCGTGCGGTTCAGCAGAGCATACGACTTGAGAAGCTCGAGTCCTCGATAGAATTCGTGGAGGGCCATTTTCAACTTGCGCTTTGCCGTTCGGTACGACACGTCCTCTTTCTGGCGCCTTCGGCTGTAGTCCCTCGTCGCGTCGTTGGCAGATGCGATTACCGGCAGGTATGGGGTTGTGGGCATGTTTCGCAACGCTGCCGAGTTGGGACCCGGTGGAAAGATCCTGGCTTTGATCGGCTGCACCCATCCATTCACACCGTCTCTGGCGTTGTCGCCATCAGTGCATGGCCCGTTGTCAGCGCCGGCATCACGACGGTGTGTGATTTCGTGGATCCGACGGTGTCGCATTTCGTGCAGCTGCTGCCGTAACAACGACAGCCGCTGGCCGGCTTGATCCTCCTTGAGCTTATAGAAGGACTCGACCTTATCGAGCTCCGAATCCATAAAGTGGAAGAACTCCCTCTCCCTCTCCCGGACCACGTCAAGGTCAGACAAGGCGGGGTCTGTTCTCGAGATGACCCGCCTCATCGGGCCGTGCGGCGTGTGCGACCGGATGCGGCGCGCATGCGAGGGTGACTCGCTCATGGATGGCCCGGCTGTCTGGTTTCGAGATGGAGCCAACGGTCTGGGGGTTTCTTCGTACGCTGCCGCGCCTGCTGCCGCGCCCGGCATCGATGCCGTGGAGGCGCGGGGTTGTAAAGGGATTCCAGTCGGTCCTCGCTGCATCGTTTCCGTCGGTCTTGCGACATCAGGCGAGTCTGGCGGCTTCATGGCTGGGGACGGCAGTGCAAAATGGTGATTCTTGTGGTCGGCACGGGCCTCCAACGAACTGTAGGACGGGGGCGTGGGCACAAAACTTCCATACTGTAGGCCGTTGCCGTCGTTGTTCAAGGCCTCGTCTTCGGTCGCCTTGCCAGCCACGGCAATTGGCCTCGATCGAGGGACAGACGATCCATCGTTCGGTTTCGGCGGCGCGCTCGGCGGCGCGGGGCCTCCCGAGGCCGAATGTGGCAGGAAAGATGTCCTGTCAAACTGACTGGAGCGAAAGAAGGACGGCGTGTGGTTCGAGAGGGTCTTGGGCGTCCGGTTGATGACCCTCGAGACAGCTTTGACATATTTCTTGCCAGCCTTGTAGTTGAGGTACTTGATGCGCCATTCTGCGCGAGCCTGGTCAGCAACGGCTGGCTTGCGGAACTGGGACGGCTCCTACCTGGAACAGCGTCTCTCTCAAGCTGCTTGGCGAACTTCATGGCCGTCTCCGCTGCAGGCACAGCCCTCGACGGACTGAGGTTGGTGGCCGGTGCCGGTGCCGGTGCAAGTAGGAGAGGGGCCGGGCTTCGACGACAGTCAGTCGCCTGGGTTCGGTCTCCAGAGACGCTCGACAGTCGTGCGCGTGGCAATGATGAAGAGGAAAGAGGAACAAACGGCCTGACGGGCCGTCAGTGCTGCACAGTCACTGCTGCCACACGCTGACACGCGAGAAATGACCAAACGTGCTCTGCCGCCCCGCAGTTCACGCGTGTCGCCCCACTAATGGGCGAAATCTCAGCATCCACATGGCAAGCATGGGTCGTCGGTCGATGATGATGATTCAACACATGGCCGATTGGCCCCTTCTATTGGCTGGCGAAATGCCATGACGGGCCACGTCCCTTTGCCATGACGTGAGTTGTCGAATGGTCATGTCCCATGTCCCCATTTTATTCTTTTTCACCACGTCGGAAAAGTTGCCGCGATCAAAACCTTGTTGCAAAATGCCATGGCCATTCTGCCATGCTACAATATGGTATCGGCGGACACGCTCATAGGTCTTGCCATCCAGGCCGCTCTGGAAGGGGGAAGGGAACCCGAGATGCATGTGTTTTCTTTTCGACGCGCAGCATCATCCACTTTGCCATCTACCACACACAACAAGACGGTGCCCATCTCAAGTCATGCTCTACCTCGCCTTCCACGTCTTCCGGGCGTCTCCCTCATGACTCTATCCGCCGACGACAGCAAGGCGCGCATCCTCTACCAAGACGGCACCCCGGCACGAGCACGCCTTCAACATGTCCAGCATCCTGACCGATAATGGGAGGCCGCCGCATGCCACGGGCTTCAGGCTGTCCACCAGCGACGAGTAATCGAGGACTCTGCGGACGGCGCATCTGGTTGACGGGCTCGGAGAGGCGGGATCCGGCATCGCCCAGTCGCCTGCCATCTCGGACACGTACATCCCCTCCTGACGCCCGAGACGTGGCTGGCCTGCATGGCGAGGTCACGCAAGTACCGGGACAAGGAGTTTGTCGTCCTGAGGCACGCGACCACGACGGTGGAGGACGACGGCGCTTTCAACCCAAACATTCCCATGGACTGCGTTCCCACGGACTGCTCCCATGAGCCCCATCCGTCTGGTGCCCGAGTGCAGCCAGACCCCACATATATGGGAGAACGCCTATTTTCCTACCACGAGTTTGCCCTCGACACCCGGTGCCACCCAAACTTCAAGACGGAAGAGTGGAGAGTGTGAGATTCGCATCGTCCTGGTGGGCAGCAACCAGGACAGTGTCGATGAGGCAGGGAGGCGGGAGGCGGGAAGCGGGAAGTGATGATTACTCCCTCTTCTCCCCAACCGCCGCCCAAGAAAACCCACCCCCAGAAAAACCACACACACAAAAAAAAAAAAAAAAAAAAAAAAAAAAAAAAAAAAAAAAAAAAAAAAAAAAAAAAAACAACCCTTCCCCGTTCACTGCTTGGCGCCAATATGACGAGTTACTTCCTTCGCCAGTGCCGAAGCTGAATGGTGACACAGAGTCGTGGAGAGTCCCATTGACCCGGATGCGCCTCTCCCGTAGTATTTCGGCCCAGCGTGGCCCAGCGTTGGCAACCTGGAATACACAAGCGCCATGGACACAGGAAACTACCAGGCGGCAACCGCCCGCATATGGCAACATCCTCATGTCAAGCCTGACATTGTCCCTACCTAACTAGCCGGATTGAGGCATGTACGGTGTCGGCCTTGGCAGTCTACACGACCGTCGTCAGTCTTATCTATCAGTGATCACCACCATGATGCCGCTCCCAGACAACTCATAGCCCTCACTGGACCCATGACGTGTGCAGGTGCGTGTTTTCTTCCGCGGGTACAACTACTGTCGGTGGGGTTTCTGCTTCGGGCTGCAGGCGAAGCTGCAAGAAGAGTGTCTCGGACGAGCCATTGATCGGATGCGATGCGATCGCGTCTGTGAAGGCAACAACTGACACAAGACACAACTGACTCAACTGACACAACTGATCGGGCCCACCGCTTCTGCGTTTCCTTTCCGGCTCACACAGCATTGTCACCGCCCCCAGCTCACAGCTCAAACGAGCCGCTTGATGGCCCGCCTCGGCGGATTGGTTGTGCGACCCCCCGTGGATATGGCCATGGATGGGCAAATCCAAGACGGGATCTGGGCATTCAATTGAAGGGCATTTTCGGGCTCTCATCAAGGCGAATCGTGAAGAGCCCAGCTCCCGCGCGCCCACGTGGCTGGCGAGGGTTCATTTTTTCTCTTCCTACACCTTGTGCGTCTCTTCCACTCGGTCCCGGCGGCTTGTGGATCCTGACCATCGCCGATGAAGAAAGACATGGCCCTATCCGACATGGACCTGGGGTTGGCTGACTGGCCCGCCTGGTTGATCCAACCGCCTCTTGATTCGGACCGCCAGTTTGTCCCAGGTGAGCCTGCACTCTCTCTGCAGAGCAACCCGGCCGGACGAACAGGCCAGAGACTGCTATCATCTAGGTAGGTCGGTATGTAGAAGAGGTGGGCCGTGCTTGGCCGTGCTTGGCCGTGCTTGGCCGTGCTTGGCCTTTTCTTTCCTTGCCTTCTTTCTCTTCTGGTCTGGCAACGCCGAGCTGCCGTGCCCAGGTACGACCAGAGCTCGACAAGCAAGGTGTCGAGAAGAACGGGTGTGATTCCCGACCCCGAGAACAAGAAGCTCTCGCTCCGGCCGGGTCACGCACGTCCACATGACGAATGTGGACGGTTCGCGACTCGATGCGCTGTGGGAGGCGACGGATGTTTTGGGTTTGAAAAACGGGCCCGACGATAAGTTGACGCATGTGGCTCTCTGTTGGAAATGCCATGTCTGCCTGCGAATAAATGAGGAAAGGCCTGCTAAATGTCCATCCCACTGTCCATCCAAATGCGTCTGGCCAGCCAGCCAGCCACGCCAGCCCCTCGGTGCTCACCTTCACTGTTCAGGCTTCAGCGCGCGGCCCCCTCCACGAGTGCCACGGCCAAAGATTGGCCGTTGCATTGGCCGTTGCCATTGGCCGTTGTCATGGGCCGCTTGCATTCGGCCGTTGTCATTGGCCGCTTTCATTGGTCTTGGCGACGCGAGGCGCTGGCAGGCTCAGTACACCACTAGCCTCCCGAGTACCTACTAACTGCTTGGAACCTACGCACACTACTAAGTACCTGCCTGCCTGCCTCCACCACACCACGCCCGCACCACGCCTGCAGCTGTCCTGCCGTCCTTTTCGCCGGCCTTCAGTCCTGCAGGCGCTCGCAATCACCCCGTCACACACACAGACCAGCGCACACTCCACCACTTTTCTCATTTATCTTTTCATTTCTCCCTTTGCTCATCTGCTCGACCGTCCCGACTCGACGGTCCCGACTCGACCGCCCCGACTTCTCCGCCCTTGCCATACGGCGAGTGAGCCCTGGACATTCTAGTTTGCCAACAGTGCGCCGCGTTCTTCTTTTCTCCGTCTCATCTGCCGACTCTCTCCGACGACTTTCCCCCGAGAAAGGGAGTTCGCCTCCGCTTCGACACTTCGCCGTCATCCTTGCACGAGCCGCTGACGAGAACAAAGGACTTGCCCTCAAACTCTTAAGAAACACAATATTTCTCGGCATACACAGGCGCTGGTCACTTTGACTTATCAATCCAATCCCTACTTTGATCTGATGCCAAAAGCAAGCAAGGGCGGAGGTAGAAATCAGAAAAGCATCCCGTGCAGCGAGGAATTAGCGAAAGGAGTTTTCTCTCATTGCTCGTGCGAGAAGACTGGAGCTTCACTGGCCCAGCCCGTCAACTTTGGGTCTCGTCCCCAGAATGCTGGAGCCACACGCGACGTCTAGACCAATGTATCAAGCGAATGCCCATGGTCATTCACGGTCCGGAACCAGCTCGTCGAATGTGTTCCCCGTCCAGCAACCACAGCAGACACAGCACCCTCAACCGCAAGCTGGCTCGCAATTTCCGCAAACCGTGCCTCCTCACCTGCATCCTTCGCGCCGCTCACCATCAGTCAACACCTTCAGCACCACATCGAGTATGCAACCTCCTGCTGCCTACCGCACCTCATCGTCGACAGACCTCCGCCGTTCAATCTCCAGCCGCTCCGGAGGAACCAACTCGCAGCCATCTGGCTATGTTGCGCTGCTTCGGAGGCAAAAAGCCACCGTCTGGTGCGATCGCGCCCAGTATGAGGACCCGCGTGTCACGGCTCAACAAAGGGCAGCCAAGATGCGAGCAAACCTCGAGGTGGTAGGAGGCGGCCGTGGTGCCCTCGCCGGCAGCCGAAGCAGCACGGGCATTAGCGCCACAGGCAAGGTTGCAGCCAAGATCAGGCACCATGGTAAAACCCCGGTTGTAGGATACGCACCGGGTGACACCAATCACGTGGGCGTCGGCGGCGTGCCCTTGCGTCTCAGTGCCACCGAAGTCGAGGGAGGCAGTAGCGACGAGGACGATACGCAGATCATGTCTCGCGCGCATCATCGTCGCACTGGAAGCAGCGGCCGGAGCAGCACCGGAAGCGGTAGACCGGTCGGGCAGTATCGCGCTTCAGCTGGCTCTGTTGCGTCTGGATCTACGCGACGTCGAAGTCCAGGTGATACTCCCGAGCGAACAGGGAGCCTTGCCGACCATCCAGAGGAACCGGCCAAACTCATGGATGATGCCGCTTCGGGGCGGGCTCAGAGTTCCAGGAGCGCCAGTAGCGGCGAGCGAGCTGACAATGTTGGGGAACTCGGTATTACTCCAAAGCTAGCTTCCAACTCCCAGAGACATTCAGCTTTGACGCGAGACAAGAGCGTCAAGAACGTGCAAGAACTTAAGCGAAGAGGTAGCGTTGACGAGAGGACCGCGACCCTCACCTCCGGCCGCCTTTATATTGCCAACCCCGATTGAGCAAAAACATAATGACAATGAAACCCATACACCCGTTTCTCAGCTCCATACTCTTGTTTCCCAGCTCGCCCGCTCTTTGCCAGCCCGTGCCGAGGCACAATCTGGCTCGTTCTGGTTCATCCTGTAACCATTGAGTCGAGTTTTGCGACGGACGAAGATTACAGTCGCTGTGTGTTCTACATCTCTTCATTCTTCCTCCGTCGATACCAATCTTTTGTATTGTTTCTCATTACTTTTTCACGACTACCACTCCGCTAATGTCGCATAATATTATTTTGTTCCCCGCTGAGCGGTGACAAACAAAAAGAAGGAAGGGAGAAAGAGAAAACGGAGAAAGGGGTGGTATTACTATAATTCAATGTTCTGAATCTCGGTGTAGGGAGATGAGGGAAAAAAAAAACCCAGCGTTGTGTTTCATGGCAGTTGACACCCCACGTCGAATTCTGCGCGTCGTCAAAAGATGTCCACCTAGCTTTGAATGAATTTATTAAACACTGAAAATGATGAGAGCGAATGGGAACCCGTCGTCAGCCAATTTCATCCCAAACCGTGCATGGCAAGCTGCCCAAGAAAAAGGAGTCTACGTCACATTGTCTTCCTTGGCGCATGTCACGGCGCTTTGCCCGATGATTACCCGTTCAGTGCTTTCTGTGGCGGCGACGCGACTCGGCCTCGCAGCTCCAGGGACCATTCATCAACGCGTCCCGGCGTGGCAGGCGCCAATTGCACACGCCCGCCCGCCGCGTTTGTGCCTTCCCATTTCGACTAGAACCAATTTAGCAGCAGTCTCCGTCTCCTCACACCCCAGGCTTTGCTTTGCATCACGCCATTGAAGCATCCCACTCATCTCTCTCTCTCTCGACAATCGCCAATTTTAGGACTGCAAGCAAAGGAGCGAAACCGGGCTTTGTCACCAGATCAAGCAAATTTGCTCGTTATCCTGCACAGACGGCTGCGACGCTGTTCGGAACGTGACTCGGCACCGACTTCGATGCAGACGATTCTGGGCCCCCAGCAGGTAGTCGTCACGCCATCGAGAAGGAACAAACTTGGTCATTTGCAACTCAAACACGCCCTCGTCCTCTGAAAATACAAAACCTCCCGACCCCCCGACCCCCCCACCCCCCGCCCTGGCTGGCGCGCCTAAGCGTCAAGAAGTCTTTTGCCGATGCCCCTGTTTGAGATGTCACCAAACGTCCAGGAGATAGACTCGGCTATACGGAAACGAAGGCACGACGAATATGCGGGAGACGTAGTGACAGTGACGGAGGATGCGGATGCCATGACACTCAAGACTACCCCTATTCGGCCAGCCGGCGACAGCTGTGAGCTCGCATCCCTCCTCCTCATCGGCTCGTTAGTTAGTTGTGACTCGGTGCTGACTTTTTTTGGTCTCCTGTCATAGTATTTCCGCCTTGCGCTCAGCCGAACATTGAGGCCTCACCGTCTGAAGTCGGCTCAGCAGCACTCGCCGAGACGGGAGGCAGCATGCCTGCGCGCAACTCTGCCTCCCCATTGACACCGCCCAAAGCGAAGCCTGGCAAGCCTTTGGATGGTGACAACACGTCTAGCACCATGTCGCCCAGCGGCATGGCGCCATCCGTGTCCTCGGCGATGAATCAACGACCCACTCCCAAACGCAAGCGTCGCACGGCCGTGGAGAAGGAAGCCAAAGAAAAGGAATTGGCGGAGAAGAAAAAGGAACGCGAGGAGCAGGCTGCCAAGAGGGCTGCCGAAAAGGCGAGCCAAGAAGAAGAAAAGGCGGCTCGGGTTAAGGAACGGGAGGATAAACGCAGGCAAAAGGAAGAAGAAGACAGGCTCAAGGCTGATCAGCGGGACGAGAGGAGGCGGAAGAAGGAGGAGGAACAGCGGCGCATCCAGGAGGAAAAGGAGAGAAAGGCCAGGAGCCAGCCCAAGCTCAACGCATTTTTCAAGATTCCCAGCTCTACAAAGTCAGAAAGCCACAGTGTCTCTGATGTGGCTGGTCCGATGAAGGAGGTCAAATCCGCGGAAACCGAGTACGACAAACTCTTCAAGCCCTTCTTTCTTCGAGAGAATACCCGGCTGGCTCCTTGCACCACACAAATGGATCAAGAAACCAAAGAAGCCAAGTCACGGATACTTGACGAGTACATCGCTCGACGACAGGACGACCAGGAACCAAAACGCCCCTCGTTTGATGCGATGGAGCACTTGTGTCTCCCTTTCAAGCCATGGAGGCGCGGCAAGATTCATCATCCTGTTAAGCACATCATGGAATCAGCTTCAAGTGGTACTGGCGGCACATTCGACGAAGCGCGAAAGAAACTGGCCAGCATCCCCCAGAAGGTGATCGCATTCTCACAGGATGTCCGTCCACCATATTACGGCACGATTACTCTAAAACCATTTGCCTTGGGTCGCGACACGATGAGTCGGCTTGCTCGCCGACCAATGGGTCGCTGCCTGCCGCTTGACTATGACTATGACTCGGAAGCCGAGTGGCAGGAGGAGGAAGGGGAGGATGTTGATATGGATGAGGATGAGGATGAAGAGCTTGACGAGGAGGATAATCTGGACGGATTCCTGGATGATACTGAAGACGCTGGCCTGTCCAGGCGGGTATTCGGCCATGCGATGGAACCTGAAAGCACGGGAATCTGCTTCGAAAACCAAGACCGTCTTGGACCTAATCGGACTGCATACGATTACAAGATGGAATTTATGCATGGTAAGACTTGCCCCTCACCACTGAAATCGCGCCGAGATGGGACTGACATGGCGGGATGGATGACAGAAGGGTTGGGACATGATGAGGCCATTGATCCGTTTTCCACCCAATACTGGGAATCAGAGACGAAAGCAAAGCCAGCCAAAGCATGTAAATCAGCAGCCGCGGCATCGTCATCGACGAGATCGAGTGCCATCAAGATGCCACCGCCGCCAGCACCTGTCAGTGCCTTTGCGGCCCTGCAGGGCGACGCCGGCAATGCGGCAGCGGCTGCCACCAAGCTGGTCAAGGCCGAGCTGATGAATGAGGTGAAGCAGGCGATTCTGGACAACAAGGCGCTCTCCAAGGTTGGCATCATTGACTTCATCTTTCACCAGTTCCGGGACAATGTATCCCGCGCCGAGGTCAAGAATACGCTCGAGCTTGTTGCGGAGAAGAAGGGCGCTGGGCGGTCAAAAGAGTGGGATCTCAAGCCAGGCCACGAGATTTCGCTGTAGAGGCTCTCTGTAGAGGCTCTCTGTATAGAGGTTCCTGGACAATGGGGCGGCCGAGACGGACCGGACCGCCTCGTCGCTTGTTGGGAAGCCCGTGTTCACATCACCCGTGCCACCCGCCACCTACTAGGTACCTACTGTCTGTCATGACAATGCATGTCTATTTAGCGAGGAGCAAGAGTTGGGTGGGCATTTATGGCCTTGAGCGCATCATGCATTTTGCAAAAACCCATGTACATACAACAAATTCAACTTTGCACTTTTGCTGGAAGAGGAGGCTAGCTGAGCGGCGGGCGACGTCACAGATGCAACTAACTGCTAGAGAATGAGAGATGACTTGACATGTTTGGTTTCCCGTTTCCGGCTTGACGTTACCTGGTATCGGATATATGCACTACTAGTCTACTACTGGTCTACTGCTGCTAACTAGTCTACCCGGGACTTGTCCCAGGTTGCTTGCTGCACTGCCTGGCTGCACCAATGACGTTAAATTGCGGGGCTCGCCATCGAGCCAGGAACCAAAAAAATGAACGCCGCGTCCCCGTTGTCTCGTCTCGTCTCCTCCTGTCCACCAGACATTTTCCATTTTCCACTTTCCACGTCCACATGCAACGCCCAGCAAGACGACCACCATTGCGCAAAGCCGCCCTCGATGCCACTCTGACCGCCTCCCCCCTCTCCAGTCTCTCGAAAGAAGCATCAGCCATGGTAGCTCACCTGGATTCATAGTGCGGAGGGAAAAAAAAAAAAAAAAAAAATATAAAAAGGGGGGGGG